>CM040242.1:80990873-81206752 GCA_022545495.1 Chrysanthemum lavandulifolium | reverse complement strand
TTGAAAAAGAATTACAATTTACAAAGTAATTATGTAGCTGTAGAGCTGCTTGGTAGCTTGAGAGTAGGTCTTGTTTCACCTTTTTCCTTTTTTGTTTTCTTGTCTCTAGGTTTACTTGACTTTTGCGTTCTCGGCTTTTGTGTGTTTGTTTTGCTCTTTTCTTTTTTCTGCTAGTATGTTTGTTCCCTTTATTTACATTTATTTTTATTTATTTATTTATTTTTATTTTTTGTTTATGCTTGTTTGCTTTTACGTTGTTATGACTTTTTATTTGTTTGTTTAATGTGTTTGCTTTCATTTTTCTGTATGTTTCCTCTATGAACTTTGATCTTTTATGCCCTAGTGTTCAATGTCGTTGCTTGCCTGCTTGCTTTTGTCTTTTATGCCTCTGTTATGTTTTTGTATCTCTTTACTCTCTCCTTATTTTTTGTTTGTTCGCTTGCACATGCGCATTTAGTGAAGGTCTTTTTTAAAGCACTCTTTTTATTTTAAGGTAGAGGCGTGACTGTCTAGCGGTTGTTGTTGTTGTTGAATTACAATTTACAAAGTTGAGTCAAGATTAAAAACAAATCCTCTTTTGCAAATTTCCCTATCAAAGTTGTTTTCTTTTCTTCAAATTCACCAATCGAATATGCAGTGATATTTCACATTTTCTCCATGGCATTAAGAACCCTAATAAAAACCCTCTTCTCCCCAAAACAAAACCCATTTCTTCAAACCCATTATTTCTCATCAACAATCTCACCAAACCCAAATCCAAACACCCTCTTAAACCTTTTCCAAAAGTACAATTTCCCATCATCTAATCTCCCCAATTTCCTAAAAAAGAATCAGTTTTTACTCAACACAAACATTTCCACTACTGAATCATCTTTAAAAATCCTATCTTTATTATGTCCTAATACTACTTTTCTTGTTTCCATTGTTTTTAACTGTCCCAGGGTTTTAGATTTTGATTTTTTAAAGAAATGGGAAATGGGGGTTTCCAAATTGGGTTTTAAGGATAATTTGGTAATATTTAAGAATGTTTTGGAAGTTTCTAGAAGATTTGAGCTGTACCCAGATGATGTTTTTAAGTGTATTGAGTGTTTGAATGGTTTAAGGTTTAGTGATGGTACTATTACTAGGGTTTTAGAGGAGTATCCGATGGTTATTACGAAAAGCGAAAAGGAAATTTGGGAGAAAGTTGAGTTTTTTCTAGGACTTGGGATTCATAGAAGTAAGATAGATTCTTTGGTGTATAGTTATCCCGGGGTTTTGGGGTTCGGGGTAGAGAATAAGTTAAAGCCGCTAGTTTGTGAGTTTACGGATATGGGGTTTAGACCTAATGAGATTAGGGAAGAGATTTTGAGGAATCCGAAAGTGCTTGGGTCAGAAGTGGGAGAGTTGTCGAAGTGTTTGAGAATGCTGAATAGTTTGAAATGTCGTGTTCCGGTTAAAGAAAAGA
This sequence comes from Chrysanthemum lavandulifolium, assembly GCA_022545495.1. Classification (NCBI taxonomy): domain Eukaryota; kingdom Viridiplantae; phylum Streptophyta; class Magnoliopsida; order Asterales; family Asteraceae; genus Chrysanthemum; species Chrysanthemum lavandulifolium. Next base: position 81,205,305 of record CM040242.1, on the reverse strand, counting down.
TTTTTAGTGAAGGGGCGTTTAGGGGGTCTTATGAAGTTAAGTTAAGAGTTGATTGTTTACATAGACATGGGTTGTTGTATAGAGACGCTTTTAGTATTTTGTGGAGAGAGCCGAGGGCAATTTTGTATGACGTGAAGGAAATTGACGAAAAGATTGAATTTTTAGTGAAGGAAATGAAGTTTGATATTGGCTGGCTGGTTGATGTTCCGGAGTATTTAGGGGTTAATTTTGAGAAACAGATTGTTCCTCGGTATAATGTGATTGAGCATTTGAGATCGAGAGGTGGGATAGGGGATGAGGTGGGGTTAAGGTCGTTGGTTAAATTTAGTAGGTTGAGATTTTATAATCTTTATGTGAAGCCTTATCCTGAGTGTGAGAAGATATATGGACGGTTTGCTGATGTTAAGGTAAGGAAAGGTCATCCGGAAGGGTTGTGGAAGCTTTTTAAACCAACAAAGTATCCGGATACCAAAGATGACGTGAAGAACATAAAGTCGTTTATGGAACATCTTTGTTAGTGGAAAGCCAATTGGGTTTGCTGACGTGTTTGAAAAATTTGAGACTGGGCAATCTTGTAAAGTTGGCTGTTTAAAGGTATATTGCTCTTAATTTGTTAATAATTTGACTAGTTTTCTGATCATCATTTGCGATTTATTCTTATCATCATATGGAGGTGTCTGGATGTGCGTTTCGAAAATTAATATACGATATTTAATAGTAAATTATGATCCTAGACAAATGATGGTGCGGGAAATAGTTTTTGAATGCATTTTTTCTGTTTGAAGCTGTAACAATCAGACTATGTGACAAATTAGGATTCCTTAAGGAACTAATTTGAAGGACATTCTTGTAGGACATGGTCGGACATCTTGTGAAATGGGAGTAGAGGTCTCTAAAATTAGGTTAAAAGTAGGGTTAACAAGTATTTTTGTTTGAGCAATTGATAATCTGCTTTATTGCAGCAAATATATATTTTGGTTTTTTTGACAGATAATTGGTGTAAGAATTTACCTATCCATAATGATCACGAATCACGGGGTTCTTTCTTTTTTGGGTAAAAAGTCAAGGGGTTCTTTTTGTTGGTCTGTGTAGTATCGTCCTTCAGTCCTTGTGTGGTAGCACATGAGTTTCGATCATGATACTATGTACTATTGGTACTAAAAATGTTTGATTACAGGTTAACTTCTGTTGGGTAATCATGTATTGTCAAAAGATTTCGTGTGTCAGATATCTCTATGGTAACTTTTTAACACCCTTGTCTTCGAATGTTAAAGCTGTAAAAGTTTCTTGTGCTTCGAGATTGATCGAAGAATATATCCAACGGAGGGCATTTGATATACTTGTATCAGGAGGCTTTCCCACAACATCATATGTACAAAGTTGTGGAACAATTATTACAGGATTCGTGCATTTCTTCTTACTCGTTTTTCTAAGTGTCCCTTTTTACACTCTTGGAAATTTTGATCAAATGAGGTCTCTTAATATCTTTGCCACCACTAACGTGCCTATGTACCTATATAGCAGCCATGATTCTATATAAGTTGCGTTTTAAGCTCTCCGTTTTGAAAGCAACATCGAGCCCTTTCGGTTAGAGTTGAAAGACCGATAATGGCCGTCCACTATTGGATTCCCACTTTTCAATTTACATCTATTTTGTGAAGTGTTCAAGGTTTAGTTCTGGTACGATTGCTATGGTTTCATAGGAATATCTCTTGGAAATTTTGATCAAATGAGGTCTCTTAATATCTTTGCCACCACTAACGTGCCTATGTACCTATATAGCACCCATGATTCTATATAAGTTGAGTTTTAAGCTCTCCGTTTTGAAAGCAACATCGAGCCCTTTCGGTTAGAGTTGAAAGACCGATAATGGCCGTCCACTATTGGATTCCCACTTTTCAATTTACATCTATTTTGTGAAGTGTTCAAGGTTTAGTTCTGGTACGATTACTATGGTTTCATAGGAATATCTCATGATTATTATTTTTTGAAAACAAATTTGGGGAAATTTGATTATTTTTAGCTATTGGGATTTATGGAAGTAAGATAGATTCTTTGATGTATAGTTTTCTTGGGGTTTGGGATGAGGAGTTAAGAACTTTAATTATGCTAGGTTGACTTTTTATTGAATAGTCATTGTTAATGCTTGTTCATTGATTTTTTTGATCAAGCTATTTTTAAACATGCATATCAGCATATGGTGTTGACATATATACTTTTGCTAAATAGCCATTGTTAATGCCTCATTAAGTTAACACAATTACTTTTTTCATCTCTTATATCCGCATGTATTGAGGCATTTCATTATGTGTTTGCTGACTACAGGATATGAACATTTGTTTGAGTCCGACCTTATTAAAAGTTCTGTCTATTTCTCAAAATTTTGCTTATGTAAAAACTGGCAACTCTGAATTTGTCATTATAGGGAGCAAGAGATGCAGTGAACACTATCACACGCTGTTTGATGTAATCATCTTTTTAACAAAAAACGATATTGAGTTTGTCACAATCCATGCTAAATTACAGGTAATGAACTTTCTTCTACACTTTAAGGATCCTGCTAAATTATTTTCCGGGAATTCTATAACATTTTTGTTTCATGTGATATTTTCAGGGGTTCTAATTGGGCATGAATGCACGGATGAGAAGAATATCAGAGGTAGATCCAAGATCTCATATACAGAAATAGATTTTGACCATCTTTCGTTATATAAGGTGAAACACACAAATTTTCGAAGTAAAAACTGATATAGCACATGTTAACACTGAATACCGATGAAAATTGCAGGATCCAATAACATCTCTTTGACCTTAAAGTCAAGTGGTACTTATTTTTGAATAATCATTTTGGAATTAAAATGCCTTGATTTGAGATGCATAACTGCAACTATAATTGTTTACTGTTTCAGGGAAATAGTCAAATGTTGGTGACTTGGTTGGTAGGCACTTCTATGCAAAAAGTTGGGAGAGCAATTGCCCATGTTGGACGAAGACTGGTGGCTCCATACGGGATACAGTAAAGGCATAACAGAGGAGAGGAGGAGGGGCATACTTTTTTTTAAACAGTAAGCAGGTAACAAAGCATGCAAATGTGTTGTGGTTGCTTCCATATGGCCACGCAAAAGAAGGCACATTGGAAAGTATTTATCGTCCACCAGCCAACTCTACTACCCTGAATATAGGACATGGTTTTATGTTGTTAAGAAGTTATTCTAAAAGCTTTAAAAGATAATTGGTGTTTATATAACGATACTCGACTTTATCCTTCATCTTTTCATCTTCCTTTCCTTGGTAATGTTTCTTTTCTGCTCTTCTTTTGGTATCACACAGATTTAGGTTGCAAGAGAATTAGAAACTTGTCTCTATGGGCTAATTATTCCTTTACATAAGAAAAATCATTACAACCAAAAAAAAACTCAGTAATGTTTGGCAATCAACATAGCACATAGATTAGAGTAAACCTTACAATCAAATATTTTGGAAGTTAAAAGGGCGTCTCTGATGGTGGGTTCTCGTTAAGGCAACTGGCCCTGCTTTGTGTTCTTGTGGTTTTATGCAATCTCTCTACTTATGTTCTAGGTGATTGCATATGTATATAGTCGATTTTAAACTATTGAAGAATACGTTTATCGAGAGATTCCTTCAGTCATGATATAATCTATCAAAGCTTTTTTGTTCTGCGCAATGCGGATATTCATAGTAACATTGCCAAGAGCTATGAATCTATGATGAAGCAAAACGAAAACGGATTACTTTTCTTCATTTTTTGTTAAACATAGGAGAGCAGACATGTAAACTGCCATTTTGAGAAATTAGGAACAAACATAATTACAATTCTTAATCTCTAACAATTTCTTCAACCACACCTGAGATCCAAACTCAAACTGATAGCAAACAATACTCGATTCTTATCTTTTTCAACAATGACGTCACTTGCTTCCATCACCAAACAGGTAACCCAAGGAAGACCCTCCCCCCGGAGCAGCATGAACCTTGGTTGAGGGACGATCCTGTATAAGATTAAGAATGCAAATCAACATACCAATAGAACTAAAACAAAGACGACGATCTTTTGTTGTTTATGGTTGCTGATTTATTGGTGCATCGTCTTAGTTTTTGAAACAACTTACCTAACGTTGCAGTAATCAGTTAAGTTTTGAAAATCAACAAATTATGAATATGATTATCTGAAATCTGGAATATCAAAAGCACATAATAACACCATTTCCTATAACCTATTGCTAATTAATGATTATCTGATTAAGATAATTTAACAAACCTCATTTGTAACTTTTTAAAGTTTTTGCTTGAAATAGTATCCAATACAAAGTGAAATTTGATAGAATCATACCGTGATGAAGTTGCCAGTATTCTGACCATCAGCGCGGATATAGTTGTTAAGCTTGCTACTCTGGACGCCAGCTGGAACCTGTTTTGCAATATCTGGCGGTGTTACAGCTGCTGCAGGTTTAGGAGTCGGCTCAGTAGCAGCGGCAGCATGGACCTGGCTGGGTGGAGCCGGGGCTGGGGCCTCTGCATTGCCTTTGCTGGGCTTTGGTTCATCTCCGCTACCAAAAAGGTAGTCGAGCGAACTTTGGCCCCCACCGCTGCTGACACCACGACCCATGATTTCTGCTTTTAACTTTTGTAACCTTACCCTGCTTCCCATAATAATGAAATAAATCACGATAAGCTCAACAATAAATAAATACATCAAATGAGATTTAGCTGACAGTTCACACTTCAAAGCATAGCATTGTTACTCTAACAATATCTAAACACGTCTAATGCAAATCAAGTGTGTATCGACAGACTTCCATTCTAAGTTCATACAAAAAAGGGCTTTTGGCCTTGCATCAATCCAATGACGTCACCAAACAACAAGAAAGTAATTCTTCCATACCGAAGCAGTAGAATCAATATCCTTGTCTCTTTCCATAAACAAACAACTAACATGAAATTTAGAAAAAGCTAAATGACCTAAACAGGATCACAAGGGTCGAGTAGAAGAGCGAACAGAATTCCAAATATGAGCGACGGAAGCAGCTACGCCTCCAGAGAGGAAACCAATGGCTATGCTTTGCGGGTATCCTGGCTTCGAGTCCAACTTTGATTCCATCCTTTTTAGTACTTCATCTACATTACTATAATTCTTCTTATCCTTGTTCTTACTATTATTGACAGCAACCACTTTAAGAAGAAGATTCTGAAGATCATCGATGACTCTAAGTGAAGCCTCCTGAGTATCCATCCCTTTGGACTCGTAGTGAGCCACCATCTCCTTTGCGCTCGGCAACTTCTTCATGTTCTTCTTCTCCACGTTGGATTTTGATTCCCCACTGGTTCCTTGCATCTTGTTTGCGCTTGGTTGGGATTTTTAACCCCAAAACTAACACAGAGCTACATTAAGTTCAACGGACTTCCATTGTACGTACATACAAAAGAATGAAAAGCAGACATAACAAGACATAACACTACCCACTACCCTCAACTGCAGATTAAAAGGTTTTTAAACATTTAATTACCGTGGTAGCAAACATGACATCAATTTGGCTTAACGGACAAAGAATCCCCAGAATATATTAGAATAATCAGTTCAAAATGTATCTTACTAGCGAAAAAATTCTTTAGTGTGTATCAGTCTAGCGTTTTCTTATTAATTACACCAACTGCCTAATCTTCCTATTGTGTGTACTAAATGACTTGACTAAATAATACACCAAACTGGCTAAAAGCACACGGTATGAGTGATTTTTGTTTCAACATTATCAATCCAAAATGTCGGTGTTACCACAACAAACCGTATTAGACATTCAACGTTGTGAAACAAGGGTTTCTTTTTGTTCTTTTTAAACTGAATGTGTGTTTCGAGTGTTACCATTGCGAGGAAAAAACGGTTCAGTGGTGCTCTGAGCACCGTGCTCATGTGGTAGCCTCTTTTGTTAACACCAACATGGTGCTCTATTTTCCTGGTGTTTGTGTACGCACAATAGAAAGATTAGGCACTTGGTGTATTTAATATGATTAAAGTTTAGATTGATACACGCTACGGGGGTGTTTATTTAAGCTTATTTTGAACTCATGAGCTTATGTGGTGCGTCTAATAGTTCATTAGCCCATTGTTCCGGCTTATTTCTAACTTATGAGCTTATTGTGACTTAAAAGATAGAAAATAAGCCGGAAATATGGGCTTACGAAACATAAGCCAAAATAGGGCTGATTAACTGTTCAAACCCGAATCGAACCGGCCAAACCCGACCCGAACAGAAAACCGATTTTGAGTAAAACGTGAACAGAGAACGGAACGGAAGTTAACCTAGCGAAACCGAACTGATAGTTTAGGTGTATTTTTCTTGGTTTTGACCCGCACCGAACCGAGTAAAACCGAAACCGAAAACCATAATTATATAAAACGGAAAACCTAACAGAATAAGGTCGGGTCGGTTCGGTTCGGTTTGGTTTGGTTTTCAGTTGATTTTGCTCAGCCCCTGCCGAAACCACATAGGCTCATAAGTCCAAAATAAAGCTTAACCAAACACCCCCTTTAGAATTTTGTAGCAAATTAAATACATTCTAAACGATTTATCCCAAACGTAAACATCTTGGATGGTGGTGTCTCAATTTCAATAGTTACAAATCTAAATATGTCAGATCTCACATCTACGCGTAAATTAAAACTCAATATTCACAAAGATTAATTAATATGTACTATCACAGAATGCAAATGAGATATTATTGTTAGTTAATTTTGCAGCAAATTTATAATTTTAGAGAGAAAGAGATAAGAGTGTTGTACCTGTTGTAGGATTTTAGATCTGGAGACAGTGAAGGTTCTCCAAGGACAAAATTTTGGTTAAATAATTTGGAAATAACCAAAAGAGTAAAGTACCTGCCTACCTGGTGTTATTTTTTTCTTTTTAAAATAAAATTTAAGGGCTTGTTTGGTTTGCAGGTGGGTTTCGGATTAGATTTTGAATTTAAGGGCCCGTTTGTTTGCCATTGGTTTGGGTTGAATGCCAGCATTTAATTGTTTGGTTCCTAGTTTAGCATCAAAAGAGTGGGGTTGGCCCACAAAAACTAAAAGTGGAGTCGGTTAATGGTTTTTGATGAAAACCTCTGACACACTCGTTTATAATATAGTGCACTAGCTTCATAACCCGCCCAATGGGCGGGTTAACTTTATAATATTACTTGACGAATTATAAAGCTTACGTACATAAATAAGGAATAACGCAAAATATTTTAAACACAAAAATGAAAAAAAGAAGAAAAGTTTTCATGTAATTTATACAAAAAAGAACAAAATATGAGAAAAGAAAAAAAAAACAATACATATATAACTAAGGAAAAATGTTTAGCTTAATTTCTATGACCAATGGGAAATATACAAATTAAGTTATGCGCTTGTAAATCTAAGAAAGGGAATTCTTAATGGCATCTTCAGCTTTTAAAACTGATACGTCGACAAAGAGGCAGTGAAGTAGAAAAGCTTTCCTATCTCTAACTTATCTTTCTTCTTGAGTTTTACAAGGCATTGTTGCATGTATCCAACATTAATCATGAACACCTGCAAGTTCAGCCAAGCAATATGTGTGAATATATTGTTTCACTTGAGTCGGATCATTATAAACGTGAAATAATAAGAATTGCATAGGAGTGAATTATAAAAGTGAAACTATAAGAATTGCATAGGAGTGAAATATAGAAGTGAAACAATATGAGTCTATGGTCCATTACTCCATTCAGAACTGAATTTTAAAAATGATAGAATAAGAATTACAAAGGAGTGGAGAAGAGAGCCTTACTTGCATATGCTTGTAGAAGTTCATTGTGTAGCTCAAGTGGCAGGCATTTACGTTCATAACACTGTCAAATACATACATGTTTCAATTGATATTATGAGAACTTAACCCCTGCACCAAATTCACATAAACGATACAGTATTAGTGATTCCACGCGCAACCAAGAACATCCCTCGTGCATAAATATCTTAAACACTACAGCCTACAGGAATTAGAGATATTAATTTTATGTTAAATCCTACCAAATTAGGAACAAGTGCCACCACAAACAGAACCAGTTACCTTCTACCCATAATAATAAGCAAAGCAAATAAAAATCGTAGCAAACAATAGACCATTAACAAATAACAATCAAGAATATTACTCAAAAGTACCTCTAGTGTCAAGGATGTCTCCGCAATATTTGTTGAGATAACAAACTTCCTTTTCCCTCTAGGAGAAAGAGAAAATAACAGCACAAGAGATCATGTATAGTCAACATGTGTTTACAAATCAATAACTTCTTATTTATAATAATATAATGATACAAGCAATGAAAAAGGTAAAAGAATTCAAAGATAAGTAACCTGATCTGCACGAGTGAGTCCTGAATACAAAGGCAAAATAACCACTCATGAGATTTTTAACCCAAAATAGTGTCACAATAAGTAATCAAAGGCGTCTTCTAAATATTTTTTAATTTCCATTACCAGAGAAAGCACAACCACCATCATGATCGTGTAAAACCAAAGGTGTTATTTGTTAACACATAAATGTACATAATCATGATTCAGTAGTAATACATTCACACATTTAGCAGATACCAGTTTTGCCTCGCAAAACAAAAGGCATCAAAATCAACTACTAATGAGGCTGTGACATACCTAAAGAAGACTTGCCCCTATTTTGGGCTTCATTTGTGATCAATTGGACCGGAGCGTCAATATCATCCTGCCTAGTTATAAGACAAGAATATCCCCCATTGCCACTATTTTGGGCTTAATGTAGTGCTTCATTATGCAAGATGTATAATAGAAGGCATGACTATAGTTAGGTGTTATCAGTTTAGACCACATAATATAGGTCGCATGAGTAAGCATGGTTAATAAATTTACAACACCAAATCAACCAAGTTACTATTCTTTTTCAGACATGCCAAACCGACCGAAATGGTGTAGTTCCGTCAATAATTATACATAGACATTATATCTACATAATTACATCCATCTAAAATCTTGCTAAAACTAAGAACTATATTGGCTTTCACAAAAGATAAAAATTTCAAATACCAATAAATCGTATATATCTCTATATTATATATAACAGGAGGCATTTGGCATTAATGCCACCTCAATGACACCTCAATGCCACATAATCATTTTTCATGCCACATAAGCATTATTGGTCCAACTAAGCAATTTATTAATCCACCTATTATTTTCGGTTTTAATGTATAATTTATATAAATTTTTAATAATTTTTTTGCAAAATTCGTTTTTATAAAAAATGTCAATGGTAAGATTTGAACTTGGGTTGTTTTTAGGAGTAGCATTAATAACTTGTGTGTTTACCACTTAGGCTACAAGTTATTTTGATAATTATGTTGCATTCTATAATATATAATTAGCTTTATAAATTTCGAAATTTAATTATCTAAGCATTAATTTTCGAAATTTATTCTAAAAAGTAAGTCTTGCAAGAATCGAACATTGGTCATTTAGATAAAGAACATGTGTGTTTACCACTAGATCAACTTAATTTTTGTGATATATTCTGCAAAGCCATAAATATAATGATCTACCAAAATTTGAAACCGGATTTTTAAATAAAATATCTATTCCTTATTAATACTAACAAACTAATTAATATGCGACTTTTATTCATTCATCTCTCAAAACCCTAATTTCTCCTCAGCCCTAATCCCATATCCTCTAAAAAGAAATCGTCAATCATGTGTTATTTATCATATTTCAATTAACTAATAATGTCATAATATGTTTGTTTTTATCTTTATGCAGATTCTGATGGCCTTTTATTGATTTATCTTGCTTTTTAATGGTTTTTTGAGGTTGCTATATATCATTGTTTATGTTCTTGCTTAGATGGATTGTATATGTTTAGGTATACATGACATGTTCTTTAAAGCACTTTGGAGTTGATGGGTTGTAAAGCTTGACATTCTTTTAAGGTTTGCTCATCACCTTAATCCTTTTCTTGTGATTAAATCAAGATTTTTTCATGCATGTTACTGATTATAAGTACTTATGATAGTTGGGCATGGCTTTCATTTTTCTACTAGGTTTAAATTTTGTAATTTATGCATTGATTTGCTTCTTATATTTATGCTATTATAGTTATAATCTAGAATATCATTGTTTATGTTCTTACTTTTCAAAAGATGATGATTTCTTTGTGCGGGTAAGTACTATTTTTCAGACTATTTAATTTAATTCATTATCATATACCATTTTTCTCAAAACCCTAATATCATTCATTCGTATCATTCATCTACATTCATCATGTGTTCATCAGTCATGCATCATAAAATTTTGTCATTACTGCGATTTTTACCAAACAATATGGTACGTAGTTAGTACTTAGTACATCTTATAAACTAAACATTGGAATAATTTAATGGCTCACAAACTTTCTCATATGTCTGCAGATTTAGCAATGAAATTGATCAACATATATCCTGAATTGGTTAGGAAAGATGATCAGGTATTTGATGGCTTTAGAAATAAATTTTCCACGTAAGCTTGGCTTCTAGGAAGAATTGATCCATCCATGTATGTCTCTAATTTTGTAGAAAGGGATATTTTGATCGCATTAAAGCATTGGATGACAAGCGCCATCTATGTGTTGCGACTTTGAAGCATGCCCATGGGAAAGTAGTGATCGGAGAATTTCTTTGCTCTTGGATTCTTACAATTTTTTGTATAAAAGGGCGAAGGCGTCATATGGTCAATGAGAAGCTTTAAAAGCACGTATTACAATTGGTTGTTGCGGATATAGTGTTGATATTACTTGGTAAGTAGATAACGAGAAAATGTATCGTGCAAATTAGTTAATATACTTGAAATTAGTTCAAATTCTAATAAACTTTGTCCTTATTATGCGGGCGGATAAATGCACTTTCTCCAATATACCGGTGATTCGTCTCCTTATTTCAAGGTTCGTCTCCCTTTCTTTGTATTGTATTTCCACATGTGGAATATTTTAGCAACGATAGGTAAGAGATTATTTAGCTTTTCTACTTGAGATTTATTAAACCCCGACTAACCAACTGTTCAGTGACCATGTTGTAACTTAATTGTCAAAATTTCATCCTTTCCATTCAAGCACATAGACAAGAATAAAAAGGACTACCATCAGGCTTAAAAGATGTTGGAATTCATATGTGATGAAATCGATGCATCGTGCTCTAATGATACCAACCACCCCTATTACGAAGAGACCGATCTTTGAGGTCATGCGACAAGATGCATACAAGGTTGTCCAAAGATTCTAAGCCGGTCATATAATATAATCGACTTTAAGAATCAACAAGGGCATAACATTATTCGAGTTAGTTGTAATAAATCGTTCACGAAAGTATACAATCTTTTCTATCCAATAATCAAACGTAGGGAATCTTATAGCACAATGGTGATTCTTCCATGAACAATCGGTGCATCCGGTGGAAGATTAGCACCTTTATATGTACTCACCGTACCACAGTGCAAAGACCGCAACTACTGACGTGAGCTCCAATGGCATGAGGTACACCTCTCATATAAGTTGTGAATCGTCATATATGTTATTTTGATCTTTATTTGTATAAATTAGATCTAGATGAATTCTTCAGAGTGGAGAAGCTCATGCTACCTACCCACCTTACGAAGAGAATATCTACATGGAGACACCGGACCATTATGAAATTAGTTTTACCCATACACTGTGCGTGTGTCCAGAGGAAATTAGTCAATCACAGGGACCATTATGAAATTTACTCTTCGCTTTTATAATTTTTCGTATAGTAATGCCTAAACCGTATGATATTAATGTAACATTGATCATTTATTCAGGTCGAGGGAGCTCTTGAAATAATATGACAATGTCAAGGAGCAAAAACTTCCTTAGGCAGACTTGCACTCTTTCTAGCCGTTAAGTTTTGATATAGTGTAAAATCATGAGGGCATTTTAGTCGTCTTGCATACCATGTGTTAACTGAAATTGTTGTTGTACATGAGCTTAATGTGCTAGAGGCTGATGTGGAGCGTGTGCGTTTAGTGAAGCGGTGAAACGAGTGGGAAAGAGAGAGAAGAGAGGAGAGGAATGGCCTAATGGAAGGTGAGTCGGTGGAAGATGAGCGAGTGTCGATGTCGAAAGGGATGTTTTCAATATCACAATGATAGAAACAACTAGAATGCGATTTGATGTGTCATCGAATATAAACTTAAAATCTACCCACAAAAGTAAATTTCTTTGTGTTAAGCTTTTAGTAGTCTTTTTCGGTATTTAGATAATTGTGACTAGATAAACTTCTTCATTTTTCTATTGGTTAGGTATTTGAAGTGTTTGTAGTCTCAGTAGCAACTCTTTGTCCGTGTGATGTAATTTTGGACGTGTCAAGTGATCCACCATATAAATGCTCATAAGTAGTTTAAAATTGAACAAGCAATGGAATGCCATTCATAAGAACTTGCTTACGGCCTCGCCATTTTCATGTGAATTCCTAATTCTTAGAAATTGCGATTTATTTTACATCAAGTTTCCTTTTAGCACTCTAATAAGTTAATATATTTTAGGCTTCTTTGGACTTATAATAGTTTATTCAAGCTTCATGTTGCTATTATCGAGCCTTGGCATCGGCGTGCCGACCATAGTTAGTCTATGGTAGATTTTGATCAAGGAATAGCAAAGATGTGACTAAAGGGTAAGTGTTCTTTTTGGTTGCTTACATTATTTATAATGTTCTTGTTTTGCACTTTTACGTGTGTAATGTTAATTGCTTGATTGCGGTGGTTAAAGGTTCACGTTGAGTAGACAATGATGAAACATTTGGGATCTTTAAAAGGTCGTGCATATGCTTTTATTTTCCAACAAATAGGTGACTTCACATTGTCGATACATTTTGCATTTTTGGTGTAACTATTCATCATCTCCAGTATTTTCAAGGTTTCACAGGCTTTACTTGGCGTGCATGCTATTGCTACCTTACTGGATATGGAGGCTATTAGCTCATTAATTGTTGTTTTCTGCTATAAATGACACAGTAAAGTGCTTATTGTGGATATGGTACCAATGATAAGTGAATGGAGAGAGTCATGGTGAAATTGATACTCATCAAGAAGGTAAGTTAATAGCTTAGCAATTTGAGTTGTCTATATTTTTAGCTTCATCTCATGTACCATATGCTTAGATCTTATAAGTTGTAAAGAACTTTTAATTTAAAATACCGCAAACATTTTACTTTATTTTATCTCGGACCTCTGTAGTCAACCATGGTTAACTTCTTAAGGAAAAAACATGTATTGATGCTTCATTCAGGTGGTGATTATAATAAGGGTCCCATGTGTGAATCACATAAGGAAAATAAGAAGGTCTCATGGTCTCTTGGGCGAATCACTTGGGAAAGTTTTTATGTATATATTACATGTATGTATATATTCTGTATGACATGAAATGATTATAATTACATGTATGTATATATTATCACTAAGAGAAACTGTGTCAATTAATCAGACTTCTAGAAGAAAGGAAGAAGTGAGGTACCTTTTGCTACTTAGATTGGTTGAGTCATGAACTTTTAGAATTTTCTCGAGAAAATTCTAAAAGTTCATGCACTCATAACAAAAAATACCAATCTAAGTAGCAAAAGGTACCTCAAATTCACCGCATGTATTTCACCATAACACGTAAACACAAGTTCACAAACATTCGGACAACATGCAAAATCGATTGGTAATATGACCTTTAATTGTGAAAGGATAAAAAAGAAAGATATAGAGATAGAATAGCGGACCTCCTTAAATATATGAATAGAAATAGACTTGGGAGAGACATATGCAATCGATTAAAGATCACCTACGGTTGCGGTATGAGAGTAACTATCTTGATTACGCTATTCTTCGTGATGGAGCGAGTTAGGCGCTAAGATGGATGCTTGATATGGAAGAAAGCGAGTCGATGGTTGATGATGAAGTAGGTGCTGAGCCTGAAGAGATTCAGAAGGATGAACAAGATGTAGTCATGGAGACTGATGCAAAAGCGGAAGGTGGTCTTACGGGTGCTGATGAAGCATACACTATCACATGTCAGATGAATACCTGAAGGTGCCTATAGGTCTTTTAACAGTGCCATTCATTTGGTTCCTACATATGCCGATGGTCGATTACGTCAATGTGCCAATCAAGTGATGTTCAACAACCATCATCATCGCACGAGGGAATATTTTATAGGTCTACGAGGGATACGTTTGCAAATAAGACCATTGTTAGTAGCTCTGCAAATAGTAAAGTTGGGGATCAATTAAATCGAAACATTGCAAACTGTGAAGCGCAATTTTATGCATTGTGTTGTTATAATATTATGAAGAGTGCAAGCATTGCAACAACACAGTGTGTGTAATTAACTTGTGCAATGTTCATTAACCTAAGGTTATTTTCTGTTGAAGAGATTAAACATTATAGCAGCACGAGAAACAATTACCACTGAAGCTAAAATAGTTACTAATATCCATCACGAAGACCACCAAATATCTCTCGACGGTTGTGTCCCAAAGAAGAAACCGGATCTTCCACGCTTAGTGAAGAAGTCCAAGGGTGAACCGACACCAATGGTTGCTAAAACATTTAAATAGAACTTTTGTCGGTGAAGCGGTTCAAATATCATAACTTTGTTAGATAATAATTTTAATGGAAAAACTTCTTTACGATTACCCTTCTTCTTTCGCTATAGCAAATTATGTCAACGATAATTATAAGACATGCAGCCATTGGTAGTTTACTAGTATATATATATATATATATATATATATATATATATATATATATATATATATATATATATATATATATATATATATATATATATATATATATATATATATATATATATATATATATATATATATATATATATATATATATATATTTGAATAGATTTTATCTATTAAAACCGGCACATTTAAAACTTAAATGTAACATCCATACATAATTGCATCCACAAGCAATCAATAGGACAATGTATACAGGTATCAGTATAAACTCAACTCAAAAGTAATCTAGAGAAACAATTTTTTTACACATGAAAGCATTTTTTCTCTATCAACATGAAAGAATGTAATGTTCAGCTATAAAAATGCAACACATCCTATATTTTATGTTATCATTAGGTTTGCAAGCAATATGTACCGTAGGATATATCATGAAAATCTAAGAAAATCTATCGGTGATTAAACGGTGGTGGATTTACCAGTACCTCTGCCCCCATGATCATAACCCCACCAATTTTTGGGTCAATGACATTTGGTAGAAGGCAATAGCTTCATCTCATCTTGCCTGACTATTGCAGCAAATGGATAAACTTGTCTATGGTTTTCCTACGACAACTTTTGGGCCTGGAAATCATTAACAATAAAATTGTCAATATTTTACTATGATTTAATTTATGAAGATAGACGGATCAGGTGGGTTGAGTAACATGTCAAAACAAATTACATGTTGAAATTAGTCTTACTTTTAGTATAGGTGGAAACAGACCAGGTTGGGTTGATTAACCGACACTTATTCCAATTTTGTATTTTTATAAATAGTGGATGTGGTAGTTACGACCTGAGTTAACCAACTCGTAAGTAAATGATCTAAATTTGGCTGGTTTACTGTAAAAGATAAACTTTATTTGAGCCATTTGAGATAGATCACAACCTGAGTTGACCAACTAATAAGTAAATGGTCTAAATTGCCGCCTCTAGTCATATCTTTTAAGTGGAGCAAACTTATGTTGAATTGGGTTGTCTAGTTTTATTTTTTACAAAGTCTAACAACGTTACTTAAAAAAGTATTTGGGCATTTTAACATGCATTTAAACTGCAACATTGCCGGCTCGAGTATTGAAATCTTAAAATGCTTGAACGATTACCTTCATACTAATTCAAGGTTTTTAATAATTTAAATTATGATATTACATCGGATGAAAGCCTACCAATTCCAGTAGCATAGAATGGTCCTTACGTATAATGATTTTTGGGATAAAATGGATGCACAAGCAATTGTACCTGTTCTTGGGCGGGACTGATTATAGTCGCAACATTTAAGATTGTCAAGTGGGACCCTGATTGGTGCAAAACCGTCAAGTTTTCTCACGCAGGCTAGCCACTTGTGAATGACCAGCCGTAAGGAACTTAAGATGACTCACACACCAATTGCAATTTAGATCGAGAATACGGTGGATTCCGGTCGTTAAGTCCCACGGAGGATGACCGGTGTTTAACACAATCGGATGTCGAATAACCACTAAGGATAGTGATCGATAAGGATTTTGAGTTATTTATACCTAAAGAAAAGATTAATAAATTACAATGACTTAAATGCAAATTAAAGGAAATTAAAAAGATTAACTATATTAAATAAACGCTATCACTAATTTTATATCGATGTTTTGTTTTTATGTTTTATAAACCGAATTTAAAAACTACGCGACGTCAAATAAAAGCGTGAAACTTACACAATATTAATCCTAAAAATATGAAAATGATATTTTACAAACCTAATGATATAAGAAAATTTATAGAAAAAGAAAATTATTTTTATAACTATTTATCTAATTATTATTAATTAAAAACTATTTTTAACTAATTAATAATAACCTAAATTACAAGAAAATAGGAAATAAATCTAGAAAAATAAAATTATAACTTGGAAAATCTAAAATAACAAAAAGAATTTTCAAAACTATTTTTGTATTTTTCGATTATTTTCTATTTTTATGGATTTTAAACTATTTAAAACTAATTAAATTACTAAAATTACAAAATAAACTATGAAAAATCTGGAAAATTACTTTTTACTTTTTATATTTATCTAAACTTAATAAAAATGAAAATTATTTTTTGGACTTTTTCGATTTAATTGTATTAAAAGCTATTTAAAATTACCTAAAAAGCTTTTTAATTAAGAAAAATAGCAAACCAACTTAGAAAAATCTGAAAATTTCAGGAAAACTCTAAAATTATATTAGGAAGCTAGGAAAATGGAAAACAGATGCTTGTTTGCAAGAAAATGAAATCGCTATAGCAAGTGCTTATAAATAAGCACTTTAATAAGCCAAATGAGCAAAACAAGCCACCAACTGTTTGAAGCTATATTATGCTAAAATAACCAAAATGCAACTAATCTTAACTGTTTTAACCACTGAATAACTGATTGAGCAGATTTGATGACTTAAGCTAAATGTGCTTAAAAGCAGCTTTTAGGTACTAAGTTGCGACAAGCACGAGCTTGAAAATAAGTCGGAAATGAAAAAGCAGATATGGGGACCTATACTTGACCTGGTTGGGAACATGCAAACCAAAACCAGGCTTTAACAAGCTCTAATGAGCCCCGAGACAAGCATGCAATATCGAGAAAAACTCGACTTTGATCGAGTGTTGGAGCGAGGCGAGATAAGCCCTTCTTGATGAGCTTGTTTGAGAGCTTTAGAAAATTAACAAAATCAAAAAAATACGATAAGAAACTAGACCAAGAGAACTTATAAAACCCAAATTTTGAATTGATTTGGCCCGAGATGAATCATGATAAATCCTCTAATTGGCCCAAACCGGATTTTTCAATATATTTTGACCTTTTTGTGATTGAGAAGTTTGACTTTGGTGAGCTTTGATTCCAATTTTAAGACTGATGTTGATGATATATGGCTAAATGAAACTAAATTAGGCTATGTTACTGAATTCCAAACATGAAACAAGCTTTTGGATTCTCAAGATCACAACAGATGGAGACTTAGACAGATTCATAAGTGATTTTGACTTATAACCTTTGCATACACAAAATTTTGACTGAGATGAATATATTGAAGATAAACAAGCATGAAATAACTAAGAACAACCACTGACTAAACCTTTGACAATGTTTTGACAGCAATTCCAAACACCCTTGATTTAACTGTTTTGTGAATTTAAACTACACTAACCACTGGTTTAACTCATTTTATTGCTTAAACTAACTCTAATATGCTAATCACTGCTGATGAAACTTATTTAATGACCAAAGATTCCAATACAAGCACAATACTAAAGCGCATAAAAAGTGAAAATGAGAACAGAAGCTCATAAAGGTCCAACGGTTTTGTAGCTTAAACCCAACCAAAACCATTATCCTAATCCATTTCAATCCAAACACGCTCTCGCAACACCGTATCCATTTCCAATCTCGCTAACCCAATGTTTGCTTCCTGTTGACTTTCAACAATTTTGATTGAAAGCGAACTCCGTGCTTATAGAAAGCTATATTAAGCTTGAATAAGTGGAGTGACTTTAATATAAGCTATAAGAAGCTTTAACTATAGAGTTTAACTTTGAATTTTTAAGGCAAAGTGAACATGAAAATACGCAACTATGTAGAAACTTGAATTACCACTTGAAAATAGTTCTAATATATTTGAATGACTTAACTTGATATCATGGAACAAGAAATTACAACTTAAAGCTTAATTGAAGACTTAAAAGTAAATTACGACATTAATAAAATTAAAAAACTAAAAGCGGTCTTCTCTTGTTTCTCTTCCTCTTTTTAAGCACCAATAATGTTCCACGTGTCCTCTTGAGCAAATCCCACCTCTTAGCTTGGCCAATGGGAGAGTAATGAGCAATTTGGCCGTTTTATCAATTTTGGCGAGAAATGGAGATTTGACTTGTAGGGCTCTGTTTTATCAACTAAGGGGGGTGGCATTTAATGTGGTGGTAAAAGTAGGTGAGTATGATGATGAGGGGGTGGAAAGGTGATGGGAGAGGTGGAGGCAAGTAGCAGGCAACATGGGGAAGATATACAGTGTGGGGGCGCCATTTGCTGCTTTTTGACTTAATTTGACCAAGGGTCCAAAATGGGGAGGTCACTGGTTTTGACAGGGGGCCAATTGGGTTAAAGGCAGGGGTCCATAATTAGTTTTGACAAGGCAAAGGTTTAGATGACAAGGACTAAATTGCACTTTCTGAATTCTTGAAGGACCAAACTGCCAATACTCCATAGTTACCATAAGGACTGAATTTGACAAACTTTAATAGTGCAAGGACTATTTTTGACATTTTCAAATTTTCAAAGGACTATTTTTGCCAAATTCCAAAGTTCAGGGACCTAAGTTGTAAATTTGTAATTTTAAGTTTCAAGGACCAATTTTGACAACTTAGGAATCCCTAGGGACTCAAAATGATATTTTTCTTTATTTGGATTTACAGGACTGTTTTTTGACAACTTTTCAAACTTGGGGACTAAAGCGCCAATTATGCAAACTTGATCGTTTTCACCGATTTTGATATTTTTGCATTTAAAACACATAAAACACTTATTTGTGATATTTTATCATTTTGATGCATTTCGAGTGTTTTCGGATGTTTTTGCGATCTAATTTATACAAAAATGATGAGTATTTACACACTACGTTACTTAAAAAGTATTTGGGCATTTTAACATGCATTTAAACCGCAACATTGCGGCTCGAGTATTGAAATCTTAAAATGCTTGAACGACTACCTTCATACTAATTCAAGGTTTTAATAATTTAAATTATGATATTACATCGGATGAAAGCCTACCAATTCCAGAGCATAGAATGGTCCTTACGTATAATGATTTTTGGGATAAAATGGATGCACAAGCAATTGTACCGTTTTGGGCGGACCGATTATAGTCGCAACATTTAAGATTGTCAAGTGGGACCCGATTGGTGCAAACCGCAAGTTTTCTACGCAGCTAGCCACTGTGAATGACCACCGTAAGGAACTTAAAAAAATTTCACACACCAATTGCAATTTAGATCAGAGAATACAAGGGATTCCGTGTCAAGAAGTCCCACGGAGGACACCGATGTTAAACACAATCGATTGTCGAATAACCACCAAGGATAGCTAAGTTAGAAGGATTTTGAGTGTTTTATAAACCACAGTGGCTTAAAATGCAAATTAAAGGAGATTAAAAAGATTAACTATATTAAATAAACGCTTATCACTAATTTTAAACCGATGTTTTTGATTTTTCTCGATTTTAAAACTTAAATTAAAAAACTACGCGACGATAAATAAAAAAACGTGAAACTTACACAATATTAATCCTAAAAATATGAAAATGATATTTTACAAACCTAATGATATAAGAAAAATTTTAAGAAAAGAAAATTATTTTATAACTATTTAATTATTTATTATTAATTAAAAACTATTTTTAACTATTTAATAATAACCTAAATTACAAGAAAATAGGAAATAAAGCTAGAAAATAAAATTATGACTTGGAAAAATCTAAAATAACAAAAAGAATTTTCAAAACTATTTTTATATTTTTCTCGATTATTTTTCTATTTTTATGAATTTTAAACTATTAAAAACTAATTAAATTACTAAAAATTACAAAAAACTATGAAAATCTGGAAAATTATTACTTTTTACTTTATATTTATCTAAACTTAATGAAAATAAAAATTATTTTTTGAACTTTTCCGATTTAATTGTATTAAAAGCTATTTAAAATTACCTAAAAACTGCTTTTTAATTAAGAAAAATAGCAAAACCAACTTAGAAAAATCAAAAATTTCTGTGAGAACTCTAAAATTATATTAGGAAGTTTAGGAAAAATGGAAAACAGATGCTTGTTTGCAAGAAATGAAATCGTTATAGCAAGTGCTTATAACAAGCACTTTAATAAGCCAAATGAGCAAAACAAGCCACCAACCTGCTTATGTAAGCTATATTATGCTAAAATAACCAAAATGCAACTAATTCAACTGCTTTTAACCAACCGAATAACCGATTGAACAGATTTGATGACTTAAGCTAAATGCGCTTAAACAGCTTTTTAGACTAAGTCAGTACTAAGCACAAGCTTGAAAATAAGCTCGGAAATGAAAACATGTAGCATGGGGACCTATACTTGACCTCGTTGGAAACATGTAAACCAAAAACCAGTTTTAACAAGCTCTAATGAGCCCCGAGATTTAAGCATGCAATATTCGAAAAACTCACTGATCCTGTGTCGAGTCATGCTAAGCCCTCTCATGAGCTTGTTTGAGAGCTTTAAAATTAACAAAAATCAACAAAAATACTCGAGCAAGAAACTAGACCAAGAGAACTTATAAACCCAAATTTTGAATTGATTTGGCCCAGAAGAACTGTGATAAATCTCTAGTGGTCTAAACCGGATTTTTCAATATATTTTGACTTTTTTTTACAATGGAGAAGTTTGACTTTGTGAGCTGATTCCAATTTTAAGATCGATGTTGATGATATATGGCTAAATGAAACTAAATTAGGCTATGCTAACGAATTCCAAACATGAAACAAGCTTTGATTCTCAAGATCACAACAGATAAGACTTAGACAAATTCATAAGTGATTTTGACTTCTAGCCTTGCAGACACAAAAAAGTCAATCGAGATGAATATATTGAATATAAACAAGCATGAAACAACTAAGAACAACCACCCGACTAAACCTTTGATGTTGTTTTGACAAAGAATTCCAAACACCCTTGATTTAACTACTTTGTGAATTTAAACTACACTAACCATCGCTTTAACTCATTTCATTGCTTAAACTAACTCTAATATGCTAATCACTACCGATGAAACTTATTTAATGACCAAAGATTCCAATACAAGCACAATACTAAACCTCGATAAAAGTGAAATGAGAACAAGCAAGCTCAACAAAGGTCCAAATTGGTTTTGTAGCTTAAACCCAACCAAAAACCATTATCCTAATCCATTTCAATCCAAACATCAGCTTGCAAACACCCTCGTATCCATTTCAACTCGCTTAACCCAATGTTTGCTTCCCTCGTGACTTTTGTTGACTTTCAACAATTTTGATTGAAACTAAACTCCGTGCTTATAGAAAGCTATATTGCTTCAATAAGTCGTGCGACTTTAATATAAGCTATAAGAAGCTTTAACTATAGAGTTTAACTTCAATTTTAAGACAAGGAACATGAAAATATACCTATTCAGTAAACTTGAATTACCACTGAAAATAGTTCTAATATATTTCAATGACTTAATTTGATATCATGGAACAAGAAGTTACAACTTAAAGCTTAATTCAAGACTTAAAAGTAAATTAAGACATTAATAAAATTAAAAAACTAAAACCCGCTTTCTTCTCGCATCCCTCTTTTTATGGTTCAAAATTGTTTACACGCTGTCCTCCGATTGAATCCCACCTCTTCCCGGAGCCAATGGGAGAGTTTTGAGTGTATCGCTGCTTTTTATCATTTTAGCGGAAATGTTGATCCGACTTGTAGGCCGTGTTTCGGCGCTGGGGGCGGCATTAATCAAGAAGGTTAGAGATGATGAGGGGTGGAGGAAAAGGTGAAAGCGAGGAAGCGGGTTTGCAGTAACCAGCAACTGGACGGAAGACAAGTGATACAGGATGGGCGGTTTTCGGCAGTGGACTTGCTTTTTGACAACTTTTCAAACTTGGGGACTAAACCGCCAATTATGCAAACTTGATACGCTTTTTCACCGATTTTGATATTTTTGCATTTAAAACACATAAAACACTTATTTGTGATATTTTATCATTTTGATGCATTTCGAGTGTTTTCGATGATGTTTTGCATCTAATTTAGATAAAAATGATGAGTATTTACACACTCATCAATCCCCACACTAAGATATTGCTAGTCCCTAGCAATGTTTTGAGAAAATTAATGGATTTTATCTCTTTACTAAAAGCCATTACTTCGAGTAGCCAAATGTTTCAGTTCAAGTAAGAACTTTGGTACACCGATAACCAAATGATTTTGAGCAAATCACCGACTTCCAACGGATTTGATTTGTCTTTACCGTAAGCCGTTTGCTTCGGACTAGCCAACTCTTAGATAAAATATCTTTGGTGAGTCGATTACCAATTATGGTTTTCCAAGCGCCTTTACCACAAGCCATAAACTTGCGGGCTAGCCAACTCTTCACTTTTAAGGATATGCGAATAATACCATACAATTTTGGGCAAATTGCAAGCCGTCAACGGTTTGAGATATCTTTACCAAGAGCCGTTTGCTCTGGATTAGCCAATCCTTTTGTTTATTAGACAAGGCGGATCGATAACCATAAGATGAGTAAGTGCAAAACACTTACTCCAAAAAAAAAAAAAATTTGGCCAAAATGGGGAATTGGGCGGTATAATTACATGATAAAATTAGTGAGAATTCCCCCACACTTAGAAATGAATATTGCCCTCAATATTCAAAGTACCGCGGTTATGCGCTCAACCGGTAGATGACACGCCTTCCGACACAAGCTTGTATGGAGTACACCGATGGGTGTTTTATAAGTCGACGGAAGGCCCAGTGCGCCATCTAGCTTATCCGACCAAGAGGCACGGTTTTCGCCAACCGTCCTCTCGAATTCTTTAATCCCGGTTTGAAACTTCCACTTGCCCACTAGTTTGGGGTGGTACGCAGAGAGACGGTGAGTTACACCATACTCGCATGACTCTTTCAAACCGGTCATTGCGAAATGCGACACGATCGCGATTATGGCTCGTGGAGTTCCAAACCTAGCAAAGAGAGATTTCAAGAATTTCACAACAACTCGGGCATCATTGGTATGCAAAGCCTTAGCTTCAACCCATTTTGACAAGTAGTCAACGCCACGAGTATGTACTTATTAACGCGAAGAAGGAAATGGCCCCATAAAGTCAATGCCCCGGATGTCAAAGATCTCACACACTTGAATGGCGCTTTGGCATTTCATTTCTTTGAGATATTCCGTGACGCTGACAAGCGCACGTGCTTTGACAAATTCATGGGCATCCTTGTAGATAGTGGGCCAATAAAACCCGGAATCAAACACCTTCTTGGCGGTGTAGTTGGGGCTATGATGTCCCCAAGAGGTCCAGCATGGCAAGCTTTGAGAATGTCAATAGCTTCCGACCATATACACATCGCCGATGACTTGATCCGCGAAATTTTAAACAAGTAGGGTCGTCCCAAGTAATGTTTAACATCCTTGAAGAATTTGTTCTTCCGTGGGACGACATCCCTTTCACTATGAAGTTACCCGCATGGTAATTTGCGAAGTCAACAAACCATGGGGTAGAAGAGTCTCCACGAAAAGAAACCTCATTGAGTGTCTCGAGAGGAAATGTTTCATTTATTTCCTTTTCTCGAACACATCCCGTGAGGGTTCTCTAATCGACAGATGATCGCACCTGTGTTCTCGCTCCTTTTTATCACGTATAATGATATCAAATTCCGGAGGAGGAGAACCCAACGAGCAATCTCGCTTTGCATCTTGTTTTGCAAAGAGATATTTGAGAGCCGAGTGATCCGTATATACCACGATTTGGTCAAGATGAGGTATGGTCGAAATTTCTCAAACGCATACACCACACTAATAGTTCTTTTTCCGTAGTGGTGTAATGGGTTTGAGCTTCATCATAGTCTTACTTGGAGTGGATAGGTGAAAATGCTTGGTTTTTCGTTGCCCCAAGACCGCACCGATAGCAAAATCACTTGCATCGCACATGAGCTCAAAGGGTAAATCCCGACGGGGCAACTAGAATGGGTGCTTCCGTAAGCCTTTTCTTTAGTGTTTCAAAAGCTTCGACGCACTCGGAGAGAAGATAAAAGGAGCTTTTTTCAAGAAGATGGGTCATAGGCCGAGCGATTTTAGAAAAATCATGTATGAATCTACGATAGAACCCGGCATGACCAAGGAAACTCCTAATACCTTTGACGGTAGTAGGATGAGGCGCTTAGCAATAACATCAACTTTGCTCTATCGACCTCAATCCGTTTTGGAAATCTTATGGCCAAGGACTATGCCTTCTTTGACCATAAAGTGACTCTTCTCCGCTTTAGACATAGATTGGTGTCTTCACACCGCTTAAGCATTTTGTCTAAATGGGAGACATGTCTCAAACGAATCCTCGATGATCGAGAAGTCATCCATAAACACCTCCATTGTTTCCCGATCATGTCGTGGAATATGGCCATCATACGACGTTGGAACGTGCGGAGCGTTACATAAGCCAAAAGGCATACGCTTGTAGGCAAAAGTTCCGTATGGCGGTGAATGGGTCTTCTTGATCCCGTGGATCAATGGGGATCTGAAAGTAACCCGAGAAACCATCAAGGAAGCAATAGTACTCATTCCTCGCTAATCTCTCAAGCATCCGGTCTATGAAGGGTAGAGGAAATGGTCTTACGGTGGCGCATTCAACTTACGATAGTCAATACACACACGCCATCCCGTAACCAATCGAGTTGGAATTAACTCGCTTTCTTCATTCGTGACAACGTTATGCCACCCTTTTTGGAACACGTGAATAGGGCTAACCCAAGGACTATCCGAGATTGGGTAAATCAATCCTACATCAAGAAGTTTGATAACCTCATGTTTGATAACATCATGGATTTTTGGATTTACTCTTCTCCGATGTTGAATCTGGCTTGAAGTCATCCTCCATCAAGATTTTGTGAGTACAAAATTCGTGGTTGATACCCTTAATGTCGGAGAGTTTCCAAGCAATTGCTTGCTTGTGTGACTTCAAGACCTTTATGAGAGCAGCTTTTCATCTTTACTCAAATCTCGAGAATAATGACGGGTAATTTATCATCACCCTCAAAAATGCATACTCAAGATGAGGCGGTAAGTCCTTAAGTTCGACTTCAGAAATTCTTCGCTTTCTCAACCGACTTGACTTCCTTGTTATGAAGGTTGACGGAGGAGTGGAGGAGAAGTGTCCCGATTTAACAACTTCTCAAGAATAAGAATATCTCCTCCGGATTAATCTCATGGTGATTAATCTCTTCCGAATTGCATCACTAGAGTGAGGGTTGATGAATGATCATCTTTAAGCAACTTCTCAATGAGAAGTATGTCCCCTCGATGTCAATTGGAGCGTGATCAATTTCCCATGGAATGTAATCACTAGCCAAGTATGCTTCAATCTCTTCCAAGATGAAGTCGCCTCAAACGGATGAGAAGGAGTAGAATTGGCTATGATAGGTCGAGAAGATGTGGTGGGATTCCCACTCACGAATTATGAGAATAACCAAGAACTTGAGAGTACTCTTCGAGCAACATCAATGATATCGATTCGTTAACCGACTCGTAATCATAGTTTGGAGTACCTCAAGTTTGATCAAGGTTAAAGGTGAGACTTCATTACCAACACGTAATGTGATTTCTTGCTTAAATACATCAATGAGAGCACGACCGTTCTCGTGAATCCTCTTCCAACAATGAGAGGAACCCGTGGATCAAGATCGAAATCAACAACTACAAAGTCACCGAAAATGGAACTTTCCTACTTACAAAACGCCCTCGGCAATTCCAAGAGGACGGATATTGTACGATCCGCAAGCTCGAGAGTCATGCATGTAGGAGTAAGATCCGAAGAGAAAGTTTTTCCATACTCGAATGAGGCATCGGTTTATGCTTGCACCAAGATCGGCTAAGGCAAAGCATTCAACCATTCCCGGAAATACACAAGGTAAGAGGAACTTTCCAGATCTCCAAGCTTCTGGAAGCTTCTTCAAGATAATCGCAGAGGTCTCGTTGAGAGGAGTTTTAGCCATTTCAAACACTTTTCCTTGTTGCTTAACATGTGTTTGAGAGTTGATGCAAACTTGGGCATCAACATGATAGCATCCGCAGCTTATGTCAAATGAAGTTCTTGGAAAATTTGAAAGAATTTTTCCATTTGTTGACCGGCTTTCTCGAGAGCTTTTGCTCATGTAAACGTGATGGGTAAGGAATAGAAGATTTGGATTTGGTATTTTCAATGGGAGCTACGGAGGTTCAAAACAACTCGGATTGGATTTGGGTTTCGGACAACCGAGGATGGACATTGTTGGTACTTCGTTATTAGTAGGAAGTTCCTTGTCCTTTGTCGCCTCGGTTCACTTTCCACTACCTTCGGGAGAAGAAGAAGAGGTAGTAGGAATAGCGGGTCCATCACGAAACACCACTTCGGTTGTGATCGCCTTTGCATCGCCTCGGATTAGCGATCGTGTTGCTAGGTAAAGTACCGAGCCCAGAGTCGATCATTTAAAGACTTCTTTAATTCAACGATCCGACCGACCAACACCTGCTTGTCTCCTCTTGAGTCTTTATGAATTGCTTTAAAAGCTCATCGATGTTGACACAGGAGGAGGTGGAGGGATAATTGAGGTCGTATGTTCGGTTATAGCGTAATTCCCTTGATTAGGTTCATATTCCCGAAATTGATTCCTCGATTGTAAGTGTTTTGATTAAGATTTCCTTGATGTTGGAAACCTTGATTGGGTCCGAATAGAAATTACCTTGGTTTTGATAACCTTGGTTCATTCTTGGTTGGTTCGATTCCGGTTAGGATTCTCGTTGAAACCGGTGGTGCCGATAAGTGTTAGCACGGTAGTTTGGTTCATTATGAGGACGGTATTGATTACCTCCTTGATTTGAAGTACCGCACAAGATTAGCTTCAAAAGGACTACCATCGGTGGCGACATTGTAGTATGCATGAGGACCACCACAAGTAACACAAACTTCAACTTTCTTCACTTCACCATATGATGGTGCTTGTGTGAAAATGACTTTCTTTGGTTAGCAAGAACCAAAGCTCGAACAATATCCGTGAGTTTGTCAATCTTAGCATCGGTGCTAGATGTACTTACGGGGATGAAGTAGAAGGTCCAAGATTAGACTCAGATGATATGTCTTTGTGCGGAAAGGGCGGACCTGGGACTTGTTTTCAATGATTTGCAAGGCTTCTTTGAAACATAGAACGAAAAGAGAAATACTAAAGCCATTATTTAGCAAGGATTTTTTTTTTTTTTTTTTTTTTTTTTTGAAACTCTTATATATACACAACATGTGGGCAACTCCCCACACTAGGGTGGTAGAAAGTAGAAAGAAGAAGCTAAACTGTCAAGTTTTGTCACACAAGCTAGCCACTTGTGAATGGCTAACCGTAACAAACTTGACACACTCGTAAATATGGGTGAAAACCCATATGGCATGCTCTTGTTTTGATTCCCGAGTCGCTAGCTTGACTCGATCCCCGCATTCATTGGTTCATGGGGAAAGTTTGTAGATCCGGGACAACCACGTGGGGAATGTCCTCTCCAAAGTAATGCTTCAACCGATGACCATTCACTTTAAAGTTTGGACCATCGGCCGAGATAACTCAATGGTGCCATAAGGATAAACCTTAGTGATAGTGAATGGTCCGCACCGGTGGGATTTTAGTTTTCCGAGAAAATCTTCAATCTTGAATTGAAAAGAAGGACTCGATCACCAACGTTGAAACCGCGGTTTTGATCTTTGAGTCATGAATTTTCTTTGTCTTTCTTTGTAGATCAAAGAGTTCTCGTATGCTTGATCACGGAGTTCATTTAATTCATTCATTTGAACTTTCCGGTGATCACCACCGTCTGAATATCGAAGTTGGCATGCTTCAAGGCCCAAGATGCCTTGTGCTCTAGCTCAACCGGTAGATGACACGCCTTCCGTACACAAGCTTGTATGGAGTACACCGATGGGTGTTTTATAAGTCGCACGGAAGGCCCAGTCGTCATCTAGCTTATCCGACCAAGAGGCACGGTTTTCGCCAACCGTCCTCTCCGTAATTCTTTAATCCCCGGTTTGAAACTTCCACTTGCCCACTAGTTTGGGGTGGTACGCGAGAGAGACGGTGAGTTACACCATACTCGCATGACTCTTTCAAACCGGTCATTGCAGAAATGCGTACCACGATCGGCGATTATGGCTCGTGGAGTTCCAAACCTAGCAAAGAGAGATTTCAAGAATTTCACAACAACTCGGGCATCATTGGTATGCAAAGCCTTAGCTTCAACCCATTTTGACAAGTAGTCAACGCCACGAGTATGTACTTATTAACGCGAGAAGAAGGAAATGGCCCCATAAAGTCAATGCCCCGGATGTCAAAGATCTCACACACTTGAATGGCGTTATGCGGCATTTCATTTCTTTGTGAGATATTCCGTGACGTTGACAAGCGTCACGTGCTTTGACAAATTCATGGGCATCCTTGTAGATAGTGGGCCAATAAAACCGGAATCAAACACCTTCTTGGCGGTGTAGTTGGGGCTATGATGTCCCCAAGAGGTCCAAAGATGGCAAGCTTTGAGAATGTCAATAGCTTCGACCATATACACATCGCTGATGACTTGATCGCGCAAATTTTAAACAAGTAGGGTCGTCCCGTAAGTAATGTTTAACATCCTTGAAGAATTTGTTCTTTGTTGGGACGACATCCCTTTCACTATGAAGTTACCCGCATGGTAATTTGCGAAGTCAACAAACCATGGGGTAGAAGAGTCTCCACGAAAAGAAACCTCATTGAGTGTCTCGAGAGGAAATGTTTCATTTATTTCCTTTTCTCGAACACATCTGGTGAGGGTTCTCTAATCGACAGATGATCGTGACCGTGTTCTCGGCTCCTTTTTATCACGTATAATGATATCAAATTCACGGAGGAGGAGAACCCAACGGAGCAATCTCGGCTTTGCATCTTGTTTTGCAAAGAGATATTTGAGAGCCGAGTGATCCGTATATACCACGATTTGGTCAAGATGAGGTATGGCGAAATTTCTCAAACGCATACACCACCTAATAGTTCTTTTTCCGTAGTGGTGTAATGGGTTTGAGCTTCGATCATAGTCTTACTTGCGAGTGGATAGGTGAAAATGCTTGGTTTTCGTTGCCCCAAGACTGCACCGATAGCAAAATCACTTGCATCGCACATGAGCTCAAAGGTAAATCCCGATCGGGGCAACTAGAATGGGTGCTTCCGTAAGCCTTTTCTTTAGTGTTTCAAAAGCTTCGACGCACTCAGGAGAGAAGATAAAAGGAGCTTCTTTTTCAAGAAGATGGGTCATAGGCCGAGCGATTTTAGAAAAATCATGTATGAATCTACGATAGAACCCGGCATGACCAAGGAAACTCCTAATACCTTTGACGGTAGTAGGATGAGGCAGTTTAGCAATAACATCAACTTTTGCTCTATCGACCTCAATCCCGTTTTTGGAAATCTTATGGCCAAGGACTATGCCTTCTTTGACCATAAAGTGACTCTTCTCCCAGTTTAGACATAGATTGGTGTCTTCACACCGTTTAAGCATTTTGTCTAAATGGGAGACATGTCTCAAACGAATCCCGATGACCGAGAAGTCATCCATAAACACCTCCATTGTTTCCCGATCATGTCGTGGAATATGGCCATCATCTGACGTTGGAGCGTGCGGGAGCGTTACATAAGCCAAAAGGCATACGTTTGTAGGCAAAAGTTCCGTATGGGCGGTGAATGGGGTCTTCTTGATCCGTGGATCAATGGGGATCTGAAAGTAACCCGAGAAACCATCAAGGAAGCAATAGTACTCATTCCTGCTAATCTCTCAAGCATCCGGTCTATGAAGGGTAGAGGAAATGGTCTTTACTGGTGGCGTCATTCAACTTACGATAGTCAATACACACACGCCATCCGTAACCAATCGAGTTGGAATTAACTCGTTTTCTTCATTCGTGACAACGATTATGCCACCCTTTTTGGAACACGGTGAATAGGGCTAACCCAAGGACTATCGAGATTGGGTAAATCAATCCTACATCAAGAAGTTTGATAACCTCATGTTTGATAACATCATGGATTTTTGGATTTACTCTTCTCGATGTTGAGCTATTGGCTTGAAGTCATCCTCCATCAAGATTTTGTGAGTACAAAATTGTGGTTGATACCCTTAATGTCGGAGAGTTTCCAAGCAATTGCTTGCTTGTGTGACTTCAAGACCTTTATGAGCAGATCTTTTCATCTTTACTCAAATCTCGAGCAATAATGACGGGTAATTTATCATCACCCTCAAAAATGCATACTCAAGATGAGGCGGTAAGTCCTTAAGTTCGACTTCAGAAATTCTTCGTTTTCTCAACCGACTTGACTTCCTTGTTATGAAGGTTGACGGGAGGGAGTGGAGGAGAAGTGTCCCGATTTAACAACTTCTCAAGAATAAGAATATCTCCTCCGGATTAATCTCATGGTGATTAATCTCTTCCGAATTGCATCACTAGAGTGAGGGGTTGATGAATGATCATCTTTAAGCAACTTCTCAATGAGAAGTATGTCCCCTCGATGTCAATTGGAGCGTGATCAATTTCCCATGGAATGTAATCACTAGCCAAGTATGCTTCAATCTCTTCCAAGATGAAGTCGCTTCCCTCAAACGGAGTGAGAGAAGGAGTAGAATTGGCTATGATAGGTCGAGAAGATGTGGTGGGATTCCCACTCACGTAATTATGAGAATAACCAAGAACTTCTGAGAGTACTCTTCGAAGCAACATCAATGATATCGATTCGGTTAACCGACTCGTAATCATAGTTTGCGGAGTACCTCGAAGTTTGATCAAGGTTAAAGGTGTGACTTCATTACCAACACGTAATGTGATTTCTTGCTTAAATACATCAATGAGAGCACGACCCGTTCTCGTGAATCCTCTTCCAACAATGAGAGGAACCCGTGGATCGAGATCGAAATCAACAACTACAAAGTCACCGAAAATGGAACTTTCCTACTTTACAAACACGCCCTCGGCAATTCCAAGAGGACGGGATATTGTACGATCCGCAAGCTCGAGAGTCATGCATGTAGGAGTAAGATCCTAAGAGAAAGTTTTTCCATCTTGAATGAGGCATCGGGTTTATGCTTGCACCAAGATCGGCTAAGGCAAAGCATTCAACCATTCACGGAAATACACAAGGTAAGAGGAACTTTCGGGATCTCCAAGCTTCTCGGGAAGCTTCTTCAAGATAATCGCAGCGGTTCTCGTTGAGAGGAGTTTTAGCCATTTCAAACAACTTTTCCTTGTTGCTTAACATGTGTTTGAGAGTTGATGCAAACTTGGGCATCAACATGATAGCATCCGAAGCTTATGTCAAAATGAAGTTCTTGGAAAATTTGAAAGAATTTTTCCATTTGTTGACCGGCTTTCTCGGAGCTTTGCTCATGTAAACGTGATGGGTAAGGAATAGAAGATTTGGATTTGGTATTTTCAATGGGAGCTACTGGGAGGTTCAAAACAACTCTGGATTGGATTTGGGTTTCGGACAACCCGAGGATGGACATTGTTGGTACTTCCGTTATTAGTAGGAAGTTCCTTGTCCTTTGTCGCCTCGGGTTCACTTTCCACTACCTTCGGGAGAAGAAGAAGAGGTAGTAGGAATAGCGGGTCCATCATACGAAACACCACTTCGGTTGTGATCGCCTTTGCATCGCCTCGGATTAGCGATCGTGTTGCTAGGTAAAGTACCGAGCCCGAGAGTCGATCATTTAAAGACTTCTTTAATTCAATGATCCGACCGACCAACACCTGTTTGTCTCCTCTTGAGTCTTTATGAATTGCTTTAAAAGCTCATCGGATGTTGACACGGAGGAGGTGGAGGGATAATTTGAGGTCGTATGTTACGGTTATAGCGTAATTCCCTTGATTAGGTTCATATTCCCGAAATTGATTCCCTCGATTGTAAGTGTTTTGATTAAGATTTCCTTGATGTTGGAAACCTTGATTGGGTCCGAATAGAAATTACCTTGGTTTTGATAACCTTGGTTCATTCTTGGTTGGTTTCGATTCGGTTAGGATTCTCGTTGAAACCGGTGGTGCACGATAAGTGTTAGCACGGTAGTTTGGTTCATTATGAGGACGGTATTGATTACCTCCTTGATTTGAAGTACCGGCACAAGATTAGCTTCAAAAGGACTACCATCGGTGGCGATCTGATTGTAGTATGCATGAGGACCACCACAAGTAACACAAACTTCAACTTTCTTCACTTCACCATATGATGGTGCTTGTGTGAAAATGACTTTCTTTTGGTTAGCAAGAACCAAAGCTCGAACAATATCCGTGAGTTTGTCAATCTTAGCATCGGTGCTAGATGTACTTACGGGGATGAAGTAGAAGGTCCAAGATTAGACTCAGATGATATGTCTTTGTGCGGAAAGGGCGGACTGGGACTTGTTTTCAATGATTTGCAAGGCTTCTTTTGTGGTCTTGCTCAAGAAATTACCTCCGCGGAGGCATTTAGAGAGTCTTGATTGGCCCGGTTCGCACCATTGTAGAAAGTATCCATTTGCATTAACTCGGTAAAACCATGATGCGGACACTTATGAGCAAGTCTTTGTAACGATCCCATGCCTCCCGAATGATTCATCAAATCTATGAGAGAATTTCATTATCTCATTCTTAAGACTTGTAGTTCGGGATGGAGGATAGAATTGCTCACAAACTTTGTGACTAGATCTTCCCATGTCTCAATGGAACGAGGGGTTGTTTCTCAAGCCAATTCCGGCTTGTCCTCTAGAGAAAATGGGAATGAAGAAGCTTGATAGCCGTGTGGGACATTCTTGTATTTGATGGTAGATGCAATCTTGTTAAACCATCGAATGTGCATGAGGATCATCCCGCTCAAAACCATAGAATTGGCTTTGGGGTACAGTTAAGTAACCCGGTTTGAGCTCAAAAGTATCGCCCACGATGGGTGGGACAACAATGGCATCTCCGTAATCCTCGATGGGTGCTTGGAAGCTCATTCATCGGCTTGTCTTCCGCCATTATGGCGGTGGTGGTGGTGGTAAACGTTCCTCGATCACGGTGAAGGAGCCGAACGTCCTCTACGCTCACGAGGAATCTTTCCAAGTTCGACAATGGACTTGTAGGCTGGAAGAACGAAAAGCATGCACTAAGTATAAAAATCGGTTTTCAAAACAAATGCGAGGCAAAGCGACAAGTGAACTTAACCAATAATCACAAATGAAATGGCTTCTTTGAAAAAGGTACACCAAATCACAAGTGACACAAAGGCAAGTTTTAAATCGATGTTCGGGAACTTATTATGGTCGCACCCCAGTTAGGTAGTGCACCGCCTTGATTTTGGTGGTTGATTTTATGTATATATTAAGTACCACCGAAAAGACGAGGTATAGATTTGTCTTGATGGGTTTAAAAACTTTTGGACAATATTTTTGGTATCGTCTCGTTTAACCAAATCGTATTTCTTTAAGAATCACCTTAAAAGAAACACAAGCTAGAAAACGTTACGATTGTTTTGTTGTTTTGAATTTTGTTTGGTGTTTTAACACTTTAGGAAAAGTGTTAATGAACTTTTGATTTTGTTATAACTTTACAAAAACTTTTTACAAACTGTGGTATATGTGCAAATGCACGGGTCGAAAAATGCTTAGAACACGCTTCTGACCTCCCGTGGCGCTAAAATTTGATTGGTGCAAAACCGTCAAGTTTTCTCACGCAGCTAGCCATCATGAATGACCAGCCGTAAGGAACTTAAGACACTCACACACCAATTGCAATTTAGATCGGGAGAATACGGTGGATTCCCGGTCGTTAAGTCCCACGGAGGATGACTGGTGTTTAACACAATCAGATGTCGAATAACCACTAAGGATAGTGATCAGTAAGGATTTTGAGTTATTTATACCTAAAGAAAAGATTAATAAATTACAGCGACTTAAATGCAAATTAAAGGAAATTAAAAAGAGTAACTATATTAAATAAACGCTATCACTAATTTTATACCGATGTTTTTGTTTTTTATGTTTTTATAAAACTGAATTTAAAAACTACGCGACGTACAAATAAAAACGTGAAACTTACACAATATTAATCCTAAAAATATGAAAATGATATTTTTACAAACCTAATGATATAAGAAAATTTATAGAAAAAGAAAATTATTTTTATAACTATTTATCTAATTATTATTAATTAAAAACTATTTTTAACTAATTAATAAAACCTAAATTACAAGAAAATAGGAAATAAATCTAGAAAAATAAAATTATAACTTGGAAAATCTAAAATAACAAAAAGAATTTTCAAAACTATTTTGTATTTTTCGATTATTTTCTATTTTTATGGATTTTAAACTATTTAAAATTAATTAAATTACTAAAAATTACAAAATAAACTATGAAAATCTGGAAAATTACTTTTTTACTTTTTATATTTATCTATACTTAATAAAATGAAAATTATTTTTTGGACTTTTTCGATTTAATTGTATTAAAAGCTATTTAAAATTACCTAAAAACTGCTTTTAATTAAGAAAATAGCAAACCAACTTAGAAAAATCTGAAAATTTCAGGAAAACTCTAAAATTATATTAGGAAGCTAGGAAAATGGAAAACAGATGCTTGTTTGCAAGAAAATGAAAGCATATAGCAAGTGCTTATAAATAAGCACTTTAATAAGCCAAATGAGCAAAACAAGCCACCAACTGCTTGCGAAGCTATATTATGCTAAAATAACCAAAATGCAACTAATCTTAACTGCTTTTAACCATTTGAATAAGCGATTGAACAGTTTGATGACTTAAGCTAAATGCGCTTAAAAGCAGTTTTAGTACTAAGTTACTGACTTAAGCACAGCTTGAAAATAAGTGGAAATGAAAAGCAGATATGGGACCTATACTTGACCTGGTTGGGAACATGCAAACCAAAACTGTGCTTTAACAAGCTCTAATGAGCCCCGAGACAAGCATGCAATATTCGAGAAAAACTCACTTTGATCGAGTGTTGGAGCGAGCGAGATAAGCCCTTCTTGATGAGCTTGTTTGAGAGCTTTAGAAAATTAACAAAAATAAAAAAAAAATCGATAAGAAACTAGACCAAGAGAACTTATAAAACCCAAATTTTGAATTGATTTGGCCCGAGATGAATCTGTGATAAATCCTCTAGTTGGCCCAAACCGGATTTTCAATATATTTTGACCTTTTTGACAGCTTGAGAAGTTTGACTTTGGTGAGCTTTGATTCCAATTTTAAGACCGATGTTGATGATATATGGCTAAATGAAACTAAATTAGGCTATATTCTATCAATTCCAAACATGAAACAAGCTTTTGGATTCTCAAGATCACAACAGATGGAGACTTAGACAAATTCATAAGTGATTTTGACTTCTAACCTTTGCATACACAAAATGTTGACTGAGATGAATATATTGAAGATAAACAAGCATGAAACAACTAAGAACAACCACTGACTAAACCTTTGACAGTGTTTTGACAGCAATTCCAAACACCCTTGATTTAACTGTTTTGTGAATTTAAACTACACTAACCACTGGTTTAACTCATTTTATTGCTTAAACTAACTCTAATATGCTAATCACTACTGATGAAACTTATTTAATGACCAAAGATTCCAATACAAGCACAATACTAAAACTGCATAAAAAGTGAAAATGAGAACAGGAAGCTCACAAAGGTCCAGCTGGTTTTGTAGCTTAAACCCAACCAAAAACCATTATCCTAATCCATTTCCAATCCAAACACTGCTCTGCAACACCCTGTATCCATTTCCAATCCTGCTTAACCCAATGTTTGCTTCCCTGTTGACTTTTGTTGACTTTCAACAATTTTGATTGGCGAACTCCGTGCTTATAAAGCTATATTAAGCTTGAATAAGCTGGAGTGACTTTAATATAAGCTATAAGAAGCTTTAACTATAGAGTTTAACTTTGAATTTTTAAGACAGTGAACATGAAAATATGCAGCCTATGTAGAAACTTGAATTACCACTTGAAAATAGTTCTAATATATTTGAATGACTTAACTTGATATCATGGAACAAGAAATTACAACTTAAAGCTTAATTGAAGACTTAAAAGTAAATTACGACATTAATAAAATTAAAAAAACTAAAAACTGGTCTTCTCTCTTGTTTCTCTTCCTCTTTTTAAGCACCAATAATGTTCCACGTGTCCTCTTGAGCAAATCCCACCTCTTAGCTTGGCCAATGGGAGAGTAATGAGCAATTTGGCCGTTTTATCAATTTTGGCGGGGAATGGAGATTTGACTTGTAGGGCTCTGTTTTATCAACTAGGGGGGGGTGGCATTTAATGTGGTGGTAAAAGTAGGTGAGTATGATGATGAGGGGGTGGAAAGGTGATGGGAGAGGTGGAGGCAAGTAGCAGGCAACATGGGGAAGATATACAGTGTGGGGGCGCCATTTGCTGCTTTTTGACTTAATTTGACTAAGGGTCCAAAATGGGGAGGTCACTGGTTTTGACAGGGGGCCAATTGGGTTAAAGGCAGGGGTCCATAATTAGTTTTGACAAGGCAAAGGTTTAGATGACAAGGACTAAATTGCACTTTCTGAATTCTTGAAGGACCAAACTGCCAATACTCCATAGTTACCATAAGGACTGAATTTGACAAACTTTAATAGTGCAAGGACTATTTTGACATTTTCAAATTTTCAAAGGACTATTTTGCCAAATTCAAAGTTCGTGGACCTAAGTTGTAAATTTGTAATTTTAAGTTTCAAGGACCAATTTTGACAACTTAAGAATCCTAGGGACTCAAAATGATATTTTTCTTTATTTGGATTTATCGGGACTGCTTTTGACAACTTTTCAAACTTGGGGACTAAAGCGCCAATTATGCAAACTTGATCGCTTTTCACCAGATTTTGATATTTTGCATTTAAAACACATAAAACACTTATTTGTGATATTTTTATCATTTTGATGCATTTTCGAGTGTTTTCGGATGTTTTGCGATCTAATTTGTACAAAAATGATGAGTATTTACACACTCATCAGACCCTCCTTTCCTTAATGGAACTCCAATACCTCCGTTAAACATCCTACCTTGGCTATGAACTGCAATAAAATCAACACTCAAGTATAATTTTTCATTCATTTACACCATTTGTATACACACTTTATTTCACTCAAGTCAAACGGGTCCTATTATATTAGGTTTGACCACCAACACTGTTTTAACCTTATTCTTTGAAACGATATAGGAGAGTTCCTAAGAATTGTAATACTTTTGACCTATTATACCCCCACCGTAATTAATTTAAAATATTTCATGCTAAGATTTTGAAACAAAACTTAATATATTGGCTATAAAATCCAAATAAAACATAAAAATGAACAGGTAATTCCAGCTCTCATCCTGTTTGACTCATTACCGCACCCGAGGTCAGGTTTACCATGATAAATCAAGGCACGAGTCGAAGCAATCCATTTGTGTCAATATATTTTTCATAACCAGATGACTTATATTACTTTATTTCACTCAATTTTTTTTATAGCAAATGATTAAACCTTTTTATTTGCCTACACAAGATTAGTCTTGGATAATGTGCCTTGAAAAATTCTTGATTTTCTTCTTCAAGTAGGTTTCAAATTGAGAGACAGACATAGATGGGTATTTTATCATGTTGTAGGAGATAAAACTATATTAAAACCGAGAGACATGCATAAACATGTATTTTATCATGTTGTAGGAGATAAAACTATGTTGTATTTGCTATCTAAATTTATAAATTATAATGTACGACTACTATATTATTGCACGGATGTGTAACACGAAAATTAGTACATGTAAAAAAAGTAAGAAAAACAAATTGTGTCGTGCTAAAGAGACATAAACGAATTGCATACCAGTATTTGTAAAGCCGGGCTATATCTTTTGATATTTATAAAGGAAATTTATGACCTCCTTCCTGGTCACGAAATGCACCAGACATTGTTCTATTATAATTCTTACCTGAATTTAGTCATACAACAAAAAATTAATAATCGTGTCAAATTGTCAAACAATATCCAAATAAGACTTAAATAAAATCCAGCCTTACCTTCTCTATCTCTTCAAGAGTCACCCCTTTGGCCTTTCTTATAGACACTATAAACGAAACGTTCCACGTAAAATTGCTACAAATATTGTTCAACAACAGTTTCCTATGAAATATGGAACAGATTTGTAAGGAAAATAAAATCACAATACTATAAGATATATGTTGTAACTTGTAAGTAACTTAGATTAAGTGGATTACAATGGACTTAGGTTACTAAGAGAATGCACAAACCTTGTTTATCCCTAATACACGTTCCTCATTTGATAGAGACTTTTTCTTTGTCGTAAAGTTGAACACTTCATGAAAGAATCCATTTTCCTGCTCATATAAAATAAATCATGAATACTTCACAAAAATACATCAATTATTCAATTCCGGGATTTCATCAATCACTTGTCTTGCATCCGTTACATAATTTTCTCAAATCGATGAACCATATAGAAAGTTTTTTAGAAATATAAAACTCATATCATTAGAAAACAAACCTAAATACATGGTTGTCTTTGATTAAAACATATTATAGACAAAAATCAATCGGGTTGTTTGGCAGGATTATAAAATTGAAACCGATATACACTTAATCATATAAGTCTGAAACCTAAATACAAAGATGGTTACCTTGAACTGAAACAGAATTATTACACATAATATAAACTATGTCGGCATTTTTTTCTGGATTTCAAGCTGCCATTCATTATAAGACATCCATAAGCATATTTTTCATCTGATTTTGATCTTGATATAGAACACACAATCTTTGTTGTGGTTTAATCGATCTATGAATCAAAAATGAAAAGGATAAAGATGGAATGGATTATGAAGATTGCAAATTTTTAGGAGAGAATGTTGACTAATTTTAATTAAGGTCGAGTGAATTGGGGAGGTAGTTTAGGAGATGAGTTAAAAGCTGGAGATGTAACTACAAATGGGAGAATATTACGTTGGAAGTAGAAGACAAAACACTAATATATGGGTTGCCTCAGTGGTTGAGGCATTTGGCTTTGAACCTCTAAACCCATGTTCGAATCTTGCATGCTACTCCGTGCAATTTTTTTTTTATTATGTAATCGGATGTAGTAGTGCCATGGTGGCATTTCCACCTCATCATATGATGCTCCATGTCATCATTAATGTGCCTAGTAAGCATTAATGATGTGTCAATGTAGTCCCATATATATATGTATAGATGGGTCTTTCTCTCTCTACAGATGTGTAAGTTTTGTTGTTTTTAAATAATATTTAGTACATTACATATTATTATTAAAATAATAAAATAAATAATTTTTTTTAACATAAATCAAATCGAAATCCAAACTCATTTATAAACCAAACGCACCCTAAATTTAAATTTGGATTGAGATTTAGATTTGGATTTAATGTAGGAGAGAGAAAATAATATTTAATAGTATTAATTATTTTATATAATAATTTTGTAATAAAAATATTATTATTTAAATTAAATATAGAAATAAATGAGAGAAGAGTGATATATGGGACCCATAAAAAATGTTACGGAGTAATACTTACCAAAACTCACCCACTAATCTATCTTTCAATATTTGATTGATAATTCCATTCCTATCTATATCTATACTACTTATAATGGAGGGATGACCCTCTCTTTTCTAATTTTTTAAGATTTCCATATATAGATTTTAAGCAAATACAACTACTTAAGCTATATGTACAATTACTTTACGCATAAACATCTACACATATTGACTGATCAACATGTGTAATTAATGTCATATTTAAAACACCCATTTGATAAAAAGTATAAATTATAAAACACAATGTACAAACTATTTGAAGCACAAATACAACTAAAAAACACTATTCAACACATACAATTAATATACTATTTAATTTACCCCTTCACTAAAATATATAACCATTTAACCACAATGTACAATGTACAATTTAACCACAATGTAGTGGTCGGTCGACTTGTTCGGTCGCCGCTGCGCCGACCAAGTCGCCACCATTACAACATGAGGGTCGAACTGGGTCGGTCGGCTCTAAATTGACAAAGGGTGATTGTGCTGAAGGAAAGAATCAAGATTTTGTTTGTAATAGCTTCGGTTAACAGGAGATGAATTATTTCCATGATCATAACTAAAGTTATTGTTATTTGTAATTTAATTGTTTAATAAAAGTATGGCAGCATAACATTACATTGTCAGAAAATATAATCACAGGGTACCCGTCGCCGCATCGCGCGGGTACCCTGCTAGTTTTCAAAATATACAACCAAACTAAATTTAAATGTCAAATCAAACTAAAACCTACACCAAAGGTTCATACCAAACGGGCCCTACATGGTTTGGTTTGGCTTTTAATTATTTCGACGACTTTTTAACAATAAATAAAATAAATAAATAAATGAATAAAAACCTAAGCTGATAGATATTACTGCCCGTGTTAGGTCCACTAACACGTACACTTCTAACTTTTATACTTTGTAGTGCTAGGTATTATTAATAAATGTTTAAAAGAATATAAATTGGCCTTTCTAAAATAAATACATTATAGTTTGACCCTTTTATTAAAAATTGTCAAGTTCCGTCCCTGTTTATCACGTTTCATGTGTTAGGATATTGATGGCCGTAAAGTTTTCCTTTATTGGTTTAGTGGATTAAAACAATATTGACTATTGAGTTATAGTTATTGCTTATGTATGGTATGTAAAGCGGGTATAAGTCGGGTGGTGATGGTCGAATGCTCGATTTCCCGTGTTGAATGATAAGGACCCATTGAGAAG
Source organism: Chrysanthemum lavandulifolium (assembly GCA_022545495.1). Taxonomy (NCBI): domain Eukaryota; kingdom Viridiplantae; phylum Streptophyta; class Magnoliopsida; order Asterales; family Asteraceae; genus Chrysanthemum; species Chrysanthemum lavandulifolium. The sequence continues at coordinate 81,163,906 of CM040242.1, read as the reverse complement.
GATGATATTCTTATAGTTAAGGTAACACTCGCATCCACAGGGTACATGCCTGTGTGTGAACTTAGGTCCACTAAAGTTTAGTGTTAAGGTTTATTATGTTTTATTTATTGATTTAGTTGATTAAAATAATATTAGGTTATACTTATATTTATTTGAGATATAAATATAACTTTACAATAGCAAATGTGGTGGGGATAAATAATATAAAGTGTAGTTTATATTAAGTTTGATGAAAGCAAGTGTGAAAGCAACATGAGAGTAGGAAAGATTTGAAAGTAATGGGTTATTGTCTAATCTGTTCCTCTTCCAAGTTGATTTATGCAACGTTTATGCGTTTAAACTTGAGGTAGTTATTTTGATAGTGGACGAGTGACTCACAAGCTTGTGTGTATAAATAGTGGACTCGTATCCTGAGTTGAGGACACCAAAAAGTACACTACCAAAAGCTATACTTACACATATCAAACACACCACACTCTGTTCTCTACTGCCAACGTTGTTTTTTTATGTTTATTCGGTTGTTGTCGATAAAACACACGTGATCGCATCAAATCCAGTAAGTGTACGATTGGAGACTCGCAGCATACAAATATGAGTTCGTAATAACCTTAAAAGGACAGGGAATACCCTTGCAGTTTCAGTTCTTTTGTTCCCTTGTTGCATGATATTGCTACGGTTTTTACGGGTTGTTTAGAATTAAATTGTTGTTGTTTCAATATACTAAATATAAAAGAAAACTAAAGGTTTGACCACTCAAAATTATAATGTCGTATTTTGGCTCTTCGAAAAAAGTCGTTTAAGCCACATCCCTTCTTAATTTTTATTCTTTCGACGACTTCATTCATAAATTGTTATATATGACCTTTTGCCTCAAATCTAATTAAATAAAAATTTAAACTACAATCGACATGTTTGAAAGCGTGTGAGAAGATTATTGTTGTTGGGTGTATGTTGTTTGAATGTGATTCAAAAAAACATGTATTATGTTAATACAAATATCGCGTAAAAATGTTATTTTATTTTACGGTCTCTCAGTGTTTTGATAATGACAATTATAAAATTATACGACGTAAAAGTTTACGTATCCAAGTTATTAGTTATAAGTTTCCATCTTGACGTCAATCATTTAAAGTATAAATAATGGGATAATAAAACTCGGCGAATTATCAAAGAACTCAATTACAAGCATATAGCATTAAATATTTGCAAACTAGTGCATAAGTTTACTTACACTTAACTAAACAAATGTTTTCCAAGTAAATCCATGCTTCGATCACTAGTTAATCACATAAGCAGTAGTACATAAGACAAAGTGATTAAACTATGTTAGAAAATGAATCTAACCAAATCTAAGCAAATATAACAATTATTTCCTTATTAATGTATAAAAAGATTAAGCCTTTAAAAACAAGATCTAATCTAGATTATAGAATGATTTGGAAAGATTTTTCGTTTTCCACAAAAGACAAAGTTTTGTCTTCAGGCGCCCGACGGATCCGGAAATACAAAGACGGATCCAACTTACTGGATCGTGGATTCGTCAAACTGCCAGATTATAGCAGAAAATTTTGGCTATAGATAGAGCTCATTTCTCACACATTTGGCTCATCACTTTGCATTCTTCTCTAACACCTCTATAAGTACATACTCTCATACGTTTTCATACATTCATATACACACTCTTTGATCATTTTACTTGTTCTATAAACCATTACAAGTGATCCACTATTTGCCATTCTTTAACAAGTGAAGAACAAAAGAAGATCTTCGAGCTTCTAAGTGTTATAATGTTAGTGTTTATACATTTACACATTGTTGTTTAACTTTGTATATTGTTGTGTCATTATACTCTACCATAATACATGATGCAGGTTTTACTGACCAGGTTTTAATATTTATAATGTCTCGTTATACCTATGGTCTACCCTAATGCACTAATGGGCAGTGTACCCGATCGTGTGTAGTGTAGTATTCGGTAAAACCGAGGTCGTCCTGTTGGTCCAAATAACTGAGTAAATCTTGATATATTAAGGAACAAAAATCATTAATAATGAATAACAATAGTTACAAGATTTCTCAATACTAACTAGACTACATGATAACATCCTCAACTTTTTTACGGGGATAATCTCGGTATATTATCCCCATTGAATGACAAATAAACTCTCATTGATCCAAGCTATGCTTGTGTTTCAATGAGAGGATGATCCTAACAACTAATACTATGTATTGTGTTTGTTTAGAATGCATACCTATCTCTATTACAATACAAACATATATATAGCAACTAATAATACAAGACATGTGATGATGGTGACATGTGGTCCCCCATGTGGTCCATCTTCATCTTCCTCTTTTGGAAAAGCACCAACCATCATTTTGAATGTGTCATCACAATATTCCCACTCTTATGGTAAAGTCTTGTACTTGTTTGACTTCTTCTCTTGGAAGTTCCCACTCATATTTTTCAGTCTGTATGTAGAGATAGGTCTTCAGGATCACTGAGACATTTGTCAAAATCTCAGTGTCACTGGTGTTGTTTGTAGCTCATATATTTTACTTACTGACACCGTATTAGTAAGTAAAGAGTACTAAACAACACTTACTGATTTCTTTACCAGTGAGTCACTCACTATTTATTTAGTGAGTTAGGCTATTTTATTTTCAAATCTTGTTCAGGGTGATTGGGTCAATTTATTGGACCCAACACGTCCCAAGAGCTATGTATGTTGGATTATTACTAAGTCTAGGTGTCACAGATTTTAATATGATTTCGATAAGGAATTAATTAATTAACTACTAAAGCAGATAAAAGCAAAGGTTGTGATCAATAAAGGAGAGTGGTGCTAACATATTTAATCATCCTAGCTAGTAATGTCTACGTCTAATTACTTCCAATTACTTGGTGGGGTCAAAGTCGAGAGGACAACATTTGGTCAATTCGCCTAACTTATCGAGAAAGATGCCACCACCGGAGAAGTCGGTGTCCTCATAAGTCCAGCTTGTTCCTTGTCCCTAAGTCGAGTCATTAAGTACCGCTACATTCTAGACTTATAATAGTGAGTGCCGGGCGTTAGCAACTTAAACACTCACCCCTAATTCTTAAGTTCATCCAAACGGTAGGTGATCGTTGGTTAAATCGCACAAGTAGAAAAGGTCGTCGGTTGGTCATATCTTACCCTTCCGTCTCGATCTACTCACTTAGGGTCATTGATCATATCTCTAAGCAACTAGCCTCTACCGCCATTCAAAACTACCAAACAAGGGTAGCTACCAATAAACTATGCATGCACACACTTAGAAATAATTATGGAAGTAATATAAACGCAAACAAAAATTAAGGAATCATAACTAGGCAAGCACCAAGAGGTGCTTAGCTCATATTAACCATACAAATCAATTCAATATTCAATGTTATGAAATACATGAATCGAAAGTAAAGAAAAGATAAAATGCTAATGCTTATCGTAGGGAGTGATTTCTCCCTTGGAGACGGCTCCGTATGCTCCTCTAGACCTGCCTTTGGCTTCTTCCCATGTTCTTTGGTTGTGGTGTGTGAAATGGGATGCTTTGAAATGCTAGAAATCGTGGGGTATTTATATGCCAGATCTGGGTTACGGCGTAACTAATAGAATAGTTACGCCGTAATCTTCTATTTCTTCGTAATTTGCACTAGATCTGCTGGTTACGGCGTAAACTTATAAGTAGTTACGCCGTATCTTCAATATTTCATGGTTACGCCGGAGTTATGCAAGAGTTACGGCATAGTTATCAGCAGCGCGGAACCTCATTTGACCTAATATAGTTACGTCGTAATCATTTGGGAGAGTTACGCCGTAATCTTCTGATGAGTTGGCTTTCTGAGTCACGCTTTAGTTACGGCGTAATGTGAGAGATGAGTTACGCCGTAACTTCTTCAAAGTGAGCATACTCTGATAAATCTTTGATAATTCTCCAATTCCGCGTCTCTTTAGCTCCAATGCTCGTAATTTACCTGAAAGTGGAAAACAAGCGTAAATTCATATAAATGATATAAATTACAAGCATTATCGAGGGAAATTGACACTTAATATTCAGGATAATTTGATGTTATCAATACACCAAAGTTGTTAGTCATCATCATACACCAAATTAGAAGGATCGGTTAGTATTTTGGGCCTTAAAATACATTGTGAAGAAAGGTTGGTCCTGCCTCGACAAGGACTCGATAACTAGCTTAGTATCGGTAAAGAAGTTAAGCGATGTTTTAAGGTTTTCTCTGCCGAAAGGGAGTTTGTTGATGTTGTGCTTGTGAACTCTCGAGTTGGGTACTCGGGGTGTAGAGTAGGGTGAGGAAGAAAGATTTGTGTCGAACTACTATAAATCATTGTGTCTTTGGTTTGCTCTTTTATTTACTTATCTTGCATTTAGTTTTTTATTATTGCATTTACATACTTGCTTATCGATTTGATTTCACATTAAGCAAACGAATCTAAACTTCTTAAAATGGACTTTTAAACGATAAAAACTTTTCAACCTCCTTCTAGTTTTCCACATATTGTTACAAGTTAATGAGACATCATTTCATGAGTTAATGTTTTCATGATAATTGATAGTGTATCAATATTGATGGTCCAAGCCTACTAAATACACGCTCGAATCAAACCCATTACGAAGGCCCATCAATAAACACTTGATAGCGGCCCGACTTAAATCCCAGGCCACGCAGGGCCTGGTAAAACCTATCAGGCCTGACTGAGCACGCAATACTATTGCTCCCCCACTGTCACTAACGGTTAAGATGTACCATCTGACACTGTATAGTGGGGACGCACGACAAGCACCACTTTGTACGAGCCAAGGAGTGCAGGCCACCTGTCCTCCTTATCTGCTCTCTAGATGATCAACACCTGGCTTCCTTACATTCATTGATCATCTCTAAAGGGTTTATCTCTAAACTCTACTCGTCTCTCTATAAATAGAGGGTAACACACGCAACTTCACAAGTTTCACACACTTGAGCAAATATTGCCTCACAGCAGTAAAGTGTAGTCTTTATTTAAGTGTTACCCGAGCTTCTTGATCCTTATCAATCTCATCGGGCTCTTAACGCACATGAAACCAAACAACAAAACAATTCTCATCCTATCTTTAAACCGGTTTACATATCATATGTAAACATGGCGCCATCCGTGGGGACATGATACTAAATAGTCGCAAACTTTTCGAAAATTTTCACCTATTTTCACTCATTTCTCACTAAAAAATCCACATGTTTTTTCCTTTTTGCACAAGTTTCTTAAATTAACATGTCTGATGAACAACCCTCTCAAATTTCGTACATAACCAACCACCACCTCAGACCTATCTGAGTGGACGACCCTCCTCACTCAGAGAAGAGTCAACAAATACCCGAAAAAGAGACTCACCTGTTACACCCCGAAACTTGATAAGGTATTATTGTATTATATAAGTATTACATTTAAATTACCATTGTTATAGATAAATTTATAATATTGTATTAGGATGTATTTTATAAGAAATGTGGTTAAGTTATAAGTTATAGTGCAAAGTGTAAAAGTGAAGAGAATTTGGTGACCAAATTATAGAGAGTGAAACTTAAGACCAAAACTGTCAATAGGCTAAACTAATTTAGATAATTATTCGTCCATCTTAGATAATTCCAGAAAAGAAGAGAAGAGTGGATAAGTGTGTTTGTTTGTGTCGAATATCCAGGAAGAAAAAAATAGGGAAGAACTAAATTTCATCTTAGGGCATAATCTAATCAAATAAGTGATATAAGATCAAGTTCTAAAGGGTATTTGATCATAAACCCATCACAAGTAAGTATAATTGTCGATTTTGGAGTTAGGGTTCTTGAAGAAAAATTGAGTGAAGTGTTAAAGGTTGTTAATTTCTTATGTTATTATTGAGTTGGTCACTAATTAGGGCCACTTTCATTATAGGAACCAAGTAAGTAGCAAGTAGGAATTCAAGTAGAATTTTAGTTGGTGAAAATGAGGTGAGTATTAGAGCTAAACTTGTTATAGTAATCATAATGTCATTTATTGAATTATAATGCGTAATGTTTTATGGAGCTTGTTAAAATAAAAGTAGCTTGGATCCAATACTAGCAATGTGTAATGTTAGCATAGTATTATGCTTGATAAAGGTATGTTGTAATGTTATAAATGTGCTCCTTATAGTGTTATGACTAGTGTGCCCAACTAGTTATAATCATGTTAATGATGGTTTATACTATATACTTACTAAGCAATTAGCTTACATGTTTTAGTTAATGTTGTTTTGTAGGTGTCGGTGAATCTAGCAAAGGTAAGGAGAAGGAGTAAGACGATCCCTACTTAGTAAATAACTTTTGGAATTGGTAAGTAGAAGACTCCATCTTTTGGATCAAGCTTGTTGGAAGTTGGAAGCCACAAAGTGTCTTATTCGTTTTTGGTATGAATTTGTCAAAACAAGTCTTTTTGTGATGTGTACGGGTCTTTGTTTATATCTACGTTTAAGTCTATGTTCATGGTGCTTGGATTGAATGATAAGTTGGTTATAGTATTTGTAAAGGGGTGTTTAGCATTATGCTAAATTTACCCGTTTGACCCATTTTGTTAATAGTATGGGTCTAGCGAACTTGAATATGTTTTGAGATGTTATATTAAAGGTATCTTGGTTAAAGTTATGTTTGAAGCAGTTTTGGTTTTTATGGTTTAAGTTCATGAAGTCCAACTGTGTTTCTTGAAAACTATTTTTATGATATGTCGATACGGCGTATCCTTTTTATGGATACGACGTATCAGGCTATATGGCTAGTATTCTTAGTGAATACGGAGTATAAATGGGCATATTCATTTATTGAATACAACGTATTGGAGTAAAAAAGTGCTGGTTCTAAATGTCAGATACTGAGCTGGAAATACGACGTATACAATTTAACGTATATAGCGTATTGGCTGGAAGATGCACCAAGAATAAGGCGCAAGGCAATCATGTACTCTATCAGGGATGGCATCTTATACTGCAAAACATCCAGAGGTCTAATGGCGACATGCATTGGACCAACAGAGGCTCGAACAATCATTCAAGACATTTACAATGGAATGTATGACATGCACTCAGGGTCTCGCGCAATAGCGGCCAAATCAATCAGGATGGGATATTACTGGCCAAAAGTGAATAAGGACACTAAGGTTGAGCTAAAGACATGCCAAGAATGTCATGCTCATGCTAATGTTCAAACGCATACCAAAACATGACCTCATCCCCATCCCCGCACCCTGGTCATTCCATCAACGGGGCATCGACATATGCGAACCGTTCCCAAAAGCCCCGATAAATGTCAAACACATGATTTTAGCCGTCTATTACTTCACCTAATGGGTTGAAGCAAAACCGCTAGCCTCTATCACTTCAAGAAAAGTCTTAACATTCGTCTACAATCAAATCATTACTCGCTTCGGCATGACACAAACACTCATCACTGACAATGGAACCCAATTCGTTGGCGAGCCATCCAAATCATGGTGCGAAAAGGTATCCTCAGAGCTACAACTTCTCCATACCATTCGCATGCCAATGGTCAGGCAGAAGTGACTAACAGAGTAATTGTGAAGGGCATCGAGAAATGGATGAAAGAATACAAGTGTACTATGGGCACATGTGAAACACCCTTCAGTCTGGTCTATGGAATTGAAACCGTGATACATGTTGAAATGCTCATCCAAACAGAAATAGTTGCTATGGTTAACGAGGATGAAAACGAAGATTCTCTCAAGCTAGACTTATTACTAACCGAGGAAAAGTGCAATCTAGCCACCATCCGCCTAGCACACTCTAAAAAAATAATGGAAAAGTATTACAACAAATGAGTCTCCCCAAGATCATTCAAACCTGGAGAGACCATGTAATGCGAAGAAATGAGGTCAGTAAGGCCGTATGCCAGGGAAAGCGCTCTCCTAATTGAGAAGGGTCATACATCATTCATCAGAAAAACGACAATGGTTCCAACCTGTTAACAACACCCGAAGGGGATGACATTCCCCTAACAAGACATGTATCCAACCTCAAACGATGTTACATCTAAGGTGGATTACTAAAACAAAGAAACTTTCTTGCTACTTTCTTTGATATTTTAAAGAAGGCTTCTAACAGCCAAGATAACTCATATGTACTGTTTCTTAAAATATGCAATGACAAATCCAACACTTTTCATACAAAATGTCACGTACGACTATTCATACAAGCAACATTTACTCGAACGTAAATTAACCTTTATGAACATTGATTGGCTCCTGACGGTCAATCTTTTATCACACAAGTCAACCACTTGTGAATGGTCAACCGTAATAAAAGCCAGACAGCCTGAAACCAAAGCAATTAAGTCCAGAGGAGTCTAGTGTTATATCCCCGGGTCGTTAAGTCCCAACGAGGTGTGAAAACTGAAATACAACGAATTTGTGATCGGGTGAATATTGAACAGGAAAAGGGTGATGATTGATTACACTAAGGAAATTAAATCTAATAAAGATTCTGAAGTCATTTTAATTCTATTCTAAAAAAAACGTTTAACGATTAAAACCTAAAAACGTAAAACTTAAACTAAAACAAACGTAGCGTGTAAAATAAAATGTGAAATCGAGAAAACTAAAAGACTCATGAAAATGAAAATTACTTTTAACAATTCTAATAATAAAAGAAAATTTTAAGAAAAAGAAAATTATTTTAAAACTATTTATCTAATTATTATTAATTAAAACTATTTTTAACAATTTAATAATACCCTAAAATATAAGAAAATATGAAATAAAGCTAGAAAAGTGAAATTATGACTTAGAAAAATCTAAAATATTATTGTTGGGTTCGGTAAATACCCAAACTCCTTAATCTAGGATTTGAATAGAAAATAGCCCAAGTATTTAATCCGTTAACATAAGCAGTCCTTGAGTGCATAGTCTCTCGGTGAGTCGTCTTCGTGATACTCGATGAGAGGCTAAGATGAAGTCTCTCCACCGATGAGGCGGAACTTAAAGGGTGAAGGCGAGTCAAGAAGAAGATGATGGATTCGGTGGTGATGACAATAACTCATCAATCCCTAAGATTCCTATCCAACTTCTTACGAAGACAAACCGATGTAGAAGGCGAAGAATGTAAAGGCGAAGAAAGAGCGGACAAAGCGGGAAAGGTTGAATCGAGATAAGGCAAGTCCTTATCATCCAAAGTCAACTTTCCACGAATAGCAAAACATCGGGCTCGGTCATCATCGAACTTAGGAAAGTAGTCTTGTCTCTTACCTAGAATAGTCTTTTAGAATGAGACAAAATACATCGATATTTTGTCTTACGTGTGATGTCGGTTGTCACTTAGGAAAGAGTCAAATACCATACATGTATAAATAGCATAAGAGATGGAGTGAAAAGGTTAAGCTTGTGAATTGTAAAAACACACACACAAGCCATCTTTTCACTCCTCCAAATCAACTTAGTTCCCGAGATAGCTCGGTGAGCTCTAAGAGTTGTGCTTAGACTTAGCACGAGCTTAGAGAGGAATCACCCAACTTTGTCATTTCAATCCCAAGTACTATTCAAGTACTTGGGTAGCGATTCTTTGTTGATTTATTTCTAATAAGAATATGATGTTGAAAATTACTCGGTGTGTTTTCTTTATGTTAATTTAGGTCATCGTTCACTTTTAACTTGTTTTATAAACTTAATGCATTTTAAGCGTTAGTGAGCGGGAACAACAAGTGGTATCGAGCAAGGCTAATTATAAAACTCGTTTTTAGGCCGCTCTAAAAGTTTTAAATTAGGATCCTAAATGGTGAAATTGATGTACCCCAACTAGTCGATAAAAGGGTGGAGCTTATTAATTTGTTGCCCTAGACTTGAAGTTGGCAAATTCAACAAATGGAAAAGCGAATGCTTTGCTATTTGATTAGGATGGAACCTTATTATGTCAAGTGCATAAATGAAGGTCCATTTGTCCCAAAGATGAAGGGTTGCCCAAACACAAGCTCGGTGGACCCAAGATGAAAGGAGAGTGGTCAACCAGACCAAAGGCTCAAAAGTATAATAATATCTTGTCTTCCGACGATATTATGGAGTCTCATTATTAGTCGTAGTATGCTAAGCAAACACAGGATGACCTTGTTCATAGTCATGAAGGACCATCGATACCAAGGAAAGCAGGATAATGGACACGAAACTTGAGTATAACACCTTGTGGCTAAGGACTCGAAACTCTCTCAAACTTACACGGATACAAAACTCTTTTAAATGAACTTTCAAATGATGGTGTTGAGTTGTCTAAGCATGAAATCAATGTTGGTTTTGTAAGCAGTCTCCACGAGAAGTGGTTGAATTTCTCTCGGGGACTTAGGAATGCCAATCACATCCAAAATCTTGAGCTTCCCGAAATTTATGGAAATTTGTCTATGAGGAAAACCTCATCAGCAGACGATACCACGACTTAAAGAAGTCTCGTGAAGTCAAGAAGTCCCGACCACTACATCATCACCAATATCAACTGCTTTCTTTTCTAACAATGTAGTTCAAGATTTCCAAGAAAACTCGGATGATGAGCGATGAGAGATCAAGTGAGGAGTACCTAAGTGACATGAATCTTGAATTTCGGGAAAGGGCACTCCTCACTAACTCTCGAAGGTTTATAAAAGAAACAAAGGTTTTCAACTGCTAAAACAGCTGAAGACACCGAATGCTACAAGTGTCATAAAGAGGCCATTTGCAAAGGCATTTTTCAAAACAATTTCGAACCCTCTTACAAACCATCGGGATCTAATCGGTCTTGAGGCTTTAGCAAATTTCAACCAAAATCTATCGGTCTCATCAAAATGTTCAAAACAACCGATCTCAACAAAACCATTGATTATGAAGCTAAGTATAAGAAAGCAAAAGCTAAGCTTGCATTGCTAGAGGCGATCCTCGAAACAACAAAAATGTTCGATGCATGCGGGGGAAGAACAAAGGCACAGTTCTTGAAACCTTTGGCGGGATGAAGAGCCAATCTCATCGGATGATGAAATGGTACACGTCGGTGCTCTAATGGCTCTCTCGAGAAGAAGACAAGCTTGTTGTTGGGAAGAATCATGCTAGGAGCAGGGAATGGGTCAACATCACAATGAAGAAGGTAAACACTTTACTTTCTATGGATGATGATTCGATTGGCGATCTTATATGAATTATCTAAATGTTGACCTTAAGTTTGTAGAAGAGCAAAGGCGAATCTTTTTCTAAGTACAACAAGTTAAGTTTTGAATTGAATAAGTGTAGGATGAATTGCTCATTTTAAAACAAGCTAAGCTTGAAGTCGTCTACTTTGCAAATTCAAAACACCGAACTAGTTAAAAGAAATCGGAATCTTCAAGATGAACTTAAAAGGCAAATGATATTCTTAAGAGTTGGATTGCTAAGAATCCGGGGTCTTTGATCTTGTGGGAGCCCCGATGAGAGCAAGAAGAGAGTCATAGGTGAAGATCATCTCACGACTCTCTCAACAAAGACCGATCTCTAAGCCATTTGTGTCGGTGGCATGATTACAAGTATGTTGGTTGATTCAAATTCCGGTGAATGGATTGAGCGAGTTAATCACGAGTAAGCTTCCAAACTTGATTACGGAAGGATTCTAGAGCACGAAAGTCAAGCTCTAAAGAGCATGCTTGGACTCACGATGTGCCCGGTGGTCGAACACATCTCGAGTGCGAGCGAGAATCTCAACACCGCCCACCACCGAAACCTCTTGAGGTCTTGCTCCAAGCTCGAGCTTACTCCACTACAATTCAATCCTCATTCACCAAAAGAAAGGTGCGGGCGTGGTAGAACCATCCTTCAAAGACAAGCAAAACTAATCCAAGAGTCTACTCTGCTGAGACTTCATCATCCTCTGTCCCCATGGTCGACCAAATCCAACAACCGATGAACTCGTGAGGAAGCTTCTTGAAAAAATGGAATCCATTGAAAAGGTCCTGAACCAATCAAGGAGACAAAGCCGACTTCCTCCGGTTCCTCTAAGTCAAAGTCAACCTCAAAAGCAAACAAAAGTGTGGTGTGTCATTACACCACCCATACCATCGACAATCGCTATAGAATCCTTTTTGCATGATATGCAAAAGGATGATCACAGATCGCAGATCATATCTGATATGTCGGTCAAACAAACTATACCAAAGTTGGTCATCGGTATGCTTCATCCTCCAAAAGCGCCCCAAAGAATAGAGCAAAACCTTTTCCTCTCTCGTCCTCTTTGTGGATTCAATGATCATCATCGGGATGATTGTCTCATGAATACATCTTTGTGATATATCGTAATCCACTCATGAGACATCCCAACATGACGATATCATTCATGCAAGGAGAAATTCCAAACAACCCAGAGTCACCGAGTCATCCTCGACCTCTAAATGCAAAACTGTGGTAGCACCTTGCACACAACCACCGACCATGAGTCGATTGCAAATTTCAAAGAGACCTTGAGATCCAAGCCCACTAGTAAGTGGGTCAAGAAGAAACTAATTCGGTTTACTACTTGTGCGAGACATGCCGGGGAGCCTATTTGGCATCTAGGCGGTGGATGCTCAAGAAGCATGGTGGTGTGAAGGAATATCTGCACAAGTATGTAAAGGAACCAGGCCCAAGGTAGTATTTGGTGATAACTCATCATGTCCCTGAAGGTTATGGTTGATGGCGCAATGGAATAGTTTTCTCTAGAATAGCCTATGTCAATGGTCTCAAATACAATCTCATCGGTGTCGATCAACTATGTGATGCAAAATTCATTGTACAATTCAATGATAAACAAGGTACCATTTTAATGCCAACAAGGAAGTTGTGTTGATAGCTCTAGAGAGGCGATGTTTATGTGCTTGACATGTCAACTCTCTCCCAAGATGGAACGTGTCTCTTTGCTAAAGCCACTGAAACTATCAATTGGGCGTGGCATAAGAGACTCTCACACCGAACTTCAAAAATCTCAACAACTTGGCAAAACAAAACAAGGTCCTTGGCTTGCCATCACTGGTCTTTGCAAAGACAAACCATGCTCGCCTGTGAAAGGGTAAACACCACGAGCATCATTCAAAACAAAACAAAATTTCTCCATCAAAGTCGCCTTCACCTCCTGCGCATGGATCTCTTTGGACTGTCGGTCCCGGATCAATCCGGCATGAAGTATACACTTGTCATTGTTGATGAATTCTCAAGATACACTTGGGTATACTTTCTTTCAAAAGAGTCGAGGCGGTGATGCAATAATATCATTCATCGGGAAGATTGAAAACCGAATGACATTCTTGTCAAACAAATCGAATCGACAATGGCACCGAGTTCGAAATCAAGAACTTGAGAGTTTCGTGATGAAAAGGAATTTCTCAAAATTTCTCATCTCCTTATACCCCCGAACAAAATGGGGTTCTTTGAAGGAAAGCAGAACTCTCATTGAAATTGCTAGAACTATGTTAAATGGCTCACCCTCTCAAAACATTTACGGATGAAGCGGTCAAACCGCACTGTTACACTCAAAACAGGTCAATCATTGTCAAAGACATAATAAAACCCCATATGAGATCTTCAAAGGTAGACTTCCAAACATCACTATTTTCATGTGTTTGGATGTCCGATGTTCATTCACAACCACAAGGATCATCTAGGCAAGTTTGATGCAAAAGGCGATGATGGATACTTTTAGGCTACTCAACGATCTCCAAAGCCTTGTGGTCTTTAACACAAGGAGACAACAAGTTGAGGAAACCTTTCATGTCACCTTTGATGAAATCTGAAAGCATCAGTTCACCAACACCTCGATGGAGGAAATAGGAATTGATAACTCTTCAAGATATCCTCCGATGAGTACAACACGAACTCAATTCCTCATATCAAGTCGATGCCGACATCTCATATTATGTCTTACCTCACAACCTACCCCAACCAACCGTCAATGAATTCATTGAGAATCGATGCATCCCTCTTGGGATAAGTAACAATGATCCAAATGATCAGAACTCAACTCATGATCCTCGGCCGATCATGACATCTCAACAGATTGTTCTAAATGATCCGTGGCTCTTGCACCGAACTCACATCCGAACTCCCGGTGACATCTTCAAGCTCGGATCCTAGACCACAAAGTAAGTGGACTAGATCTCGGGACATGAGCTTGTAAACATCATTGGTGAACCCAGCGAGGCATGCTCACTAGAAGTATGGTCGCTAGTCTAGCTGCGACTTGACCAATGAATGTCTATATCTTGATTACCTATCGGACATTGAACCCAAAAGTGTCATGAAGCTCTAAAACACCCAAGTGGGTTCGAGCTATGCAAGATGAATTGCAGCAGTTTGATAAAAACAAGGTCATGACCTTGATCAAATGTCCTCGGGATGTAGTAGTCATAGGAATGAAGTGGGTTTTCGAAACAAAACCGATGAAAAGCACCCTTTGTCATTAAAAACAAAGCGGACTTGTAGCCAAAGGTTCTGATCAACAAGAAGGCATTGACTATGATGAGACATTTGCTCTGTTGCAAGAATGGAAGCCATCGGGATCTTCCTTGCATATGCAACATACATGAACTTGTGGTCTACCAAATGGATGTTAAAGTGCATTCTTAAATGGTGATCTCAAGGAAGATGTGTATGTTCGGCAACCACTGGGCTTTGAGAGTAGTGAATTCCACGACTATGTCGCAAGCTTGACAAAGCCCTTTATGGACTTAAACAAGCTCCTGGGGCATGGTATGAAACTCTCGGCCTTCCCGATACAAAACAAGTTTGTCGAGGAAAGATAGACAACACCTTGTTTGTCTATAGAACCCAACGAGGATGTGATACTAGTCCAGTGTATGTTGATGATATCATCTTTGGCTCAACAAACTACAAACTTTGCAAGCAGTTTGAAAAGCGATGACAAAGAAGTTTGAAATGAGCATGATGGGAGAACTCACTTACTTTCTTGGACTTCAAATCGAACAAGCGATAAAGGTATATCCATCGGTCAAGAGAAATACACGAAATCTCTTGAAGAAATATGAGATATTTGACTATGCCTCGGTGAAGACACCAATGGTTCCACCTAACAACCTTGGACTGATCTCACCGGCAAATCGATCAATCAAACTCATTTCGAGAGGATTGTTGGCTCATCGATGTATCTAACCGCTACTAGACCGGACATACAATTCTCGATCATCTAATAGCAAGATATCGATCAATCCAAAAGAATCCCACCTCTGCAGCCAAAAGAATACTCGGTACACGAAAGGAACCCCAAACCTTGGACTATATTATCCAATATGCTGGGGTTTGATCTCAAGACTACTCGATTACGATTATCTTTGGTACGCAACATGGATGAGAAAAAGTACCTCGGGGTCTGTCAATTTCTTGGAGGAAAAGCGGTGTGTTGGAGTGCAAAGAAGCAACAATCGGTGGCTATGTCCTCGGTGAAGGTCGAATATGTAGCTATGAGGATCTTTGTGCCAATGTATTATGGATGAAAAGTCAACTCGGTGACTATGACATCCATTACAAAATGGTGCCTACCTTCCGTGATAACACTAGTGCAATTGCAATCTCCAACAACCCCGTCCTCCACCAAAGAACCAAACACATTGATATCGGATATCACTTCATCGAGGATCGCATAATGAAAGGAGACATAGAACTTCATTTCATCCCCTTGAATATCAATGGTGATATCTTCACCAAACCTTGGATGAGCCTACCTTCAGAGACCGAATTTGAATTGGGAATGCTTGACATTGAAAGTCAAGTATTTGAAAACCAATCTCGATGGCTCTCGACATGGTTCATCCTCGAAAATCAAAATAAACCTCTCTTTGAATGAGTAATACTCATTCGGGGTCCTGACACTTGACAAAGAGCATTGAATAAGTAACTAAATGGTCCAAGTATCGAGTTACTTTAATGTCCTAGGTTGGTAACTATGCCAATTTAATAAAGGAATATATGTCTCTTTGTCTTCATGTCATCCCACTTGGCATTTATTGCCTCTCACAAGAAATATCAAATTGATATTTTTCTCTCGCAAAGGTGCACTTTTTTCGACACCTCAACATTCCCTTGAAAAGCAGGATTTTCTGCGGGTAATGGAGTGGTAGCATTAAATGGGAATTTCAAAAGTCTTTCAAAACCTACTCTTAGTTTTTCCATTTGTGCACAAAACACCCTCTTATCACTCTATAAATACCCTCTTCTTCACACAAACAAAACACACAAATCAATTTACGCAATTAAAACCTTCAAATCCGAAATATTTGTGTGTTCTCAAACCTTCAAAACCTCTTTTGGAAAACCTTTCTTGTAAACATTTACAAAGTTTTCATCACTAACTAGAGATCTAAACATTTCTAACTCATTCTTGCCAAGCGTTTTTTAAACCCTAAAACTTCTTTAAAGATATGGCTAGAACACAATCTCTCCAGTTTGCTTCTCGATGGGTGGGGATCTATCAAGCGTTGAATTCAAAACAAACAATGTCATAGGTAATTTTGAATACCACAACGTCCCAACCTATAAAGACATTGTAAAATTTTTATTCAGCGCCCACTAAAAGCGGCCTTTGTAAAGTGTCCTCGGTGGTGTACCCAAACTACCTCGGGAGTTTTGGGCAGCTGCTAAAGCCTTTGACCCGACACCTTCGATGATGAGAATAACCTTAGACCACTCGGGAGTATCTCATCGAGTTCGGTCTAAATGGGGCAACAATATACCTGGATTATAAAACTTTTGCACTTCAACGAGGTTAGACTACAACAAAGGTGTTTATGTCGCCCATCCCGAACCTTCCACGATGAAGGATGGGTTAAAACAAATCGTTTTGGATCCCACATTTTGGACAAGACCCCGGTCACTAAAAGTTCATTCCCGTGGCTTGGAGGATCCTTTTCACTTTTGTGATTCGGGTCCTCGGCGGGAACCACTCATCCATTGAGCAGGTAAACTCTATTCGGTTGATGATGGCATCTTGCTGATGAATGGGGTCCTTTGTCGACATAGGGAGATCATTCTGGTGATCTTATGCGGCTACTGAGCAAAACTAGGACTAAGTATATTTCGTATCCTAGGTTTGTCTCTTGTGCTTTACAATCGTTCTTCGGTGCCAACTATACTCGGGATGAAAATTTGGAAATTTACGGCATCCCGAGTCCTTCAAACTTTCAAAAGGACCCATCCTTGTCACACCTATAGAATTGGCCCATATGGTTCTTGTAAACAACCGGGAGGGATCGATGTCTCTAAACCACGCTCTTAAAAGAAAAGGGAAGTCTCGGATGGGACTAAGACTAAACCAAAGTCTCGGGGCCACGAGGCTTGAGAGCACCGTAGAAGAGGCACAAAAGGCACGAGACCAAAAGACACCCTTGACGTGCAACAACCACCCGTGACAACGAAGGACACCGATACATCACGATCGGTGCCTTGGTCACACCTACTACTCCCAAGATCCGGAGGAAACAAATAACTACCGGTAGGGGCGCCTTCCACATTGCCGGTGATGACATTAGCAAATCAAAGCCTTTGTGCGAGGCACACCGATCGATCCCAAAGACTGGGAAAACAAACAATCCGATCGAGGGATACAACATTCACCGACTACGCTAAAGGCACTGGAAATACCCACCGGTGTCTCGGGGTCCTGGGGACAAAGACTCGGAGGAAAGAAACAACCCACCGATCTGGAACCCAAAACCAATCGACTCCAGAGAAGACGCTGGAAACTCCCACCACGGTGTCAGGGGTCCACGAGGACAAAGACTCGGAGGATCAATACCACCACCGATATGGAACCCATTCCCTCCCCTTGTTAATTCTTTGAGGTTCTTGGTGCTAGAATCGATGATGACTATCTTTGAAAGTGATGAAGAAATCTTATCGCTAGGGAAGAAGTGACGCCGAGGCTCAAGGCGAACAAGAGCCTCGGCGATCCACGTGAAGCATCGAGTCACCTTTTCGCACGAAGACAATGACTCGACCTCATCTTCCGGCTCGGCGAATTCAAAGATTTGACAATGTTCATCCACTCACCGAAAGACAAGCTGGTTAAGTGGATCGGTGAGGGCTTCAAGGAGATTGTTTTACGGGGTTCTTGAGCAGTTTGGGATCAACACTGCTGAAATTGCTTGCCGATTCCGACACGAGATCGATGTGCTCACCTTCAACGAAAATGTTCATGAGCACGGAGATCTTATGTACCATCATCTTGTCAACTGGATGAACACATGGTTAAATTCCTCAAGCATCTTGAACGGTTGGGGTTACGATTGATGAAATCAAGGATCTTTGTCAAAGAGGACCCAAATGCTCAATGCCAAAGTCTTTGAGGCAAGCAAGCTTATGCAAAGAATTCATCCAGCTCACCGACCTTATAGAGATGCTCAAGTCTGCGAATGTTGGGGTCTTCAAAATTCGATTCGAGACTCTTGAGACCACCATGGACTCACTAAATACTCGGTAGCTACCTTGACTCGAGCCTCGTCTTCTATGGCTTGGAATCTTGGTCCACGATGGCGCTTTGAGTTATCTCATGCAACCTTGGATGCAAAGGTCAACGGTCTACTGGCGGATACTTGAAATAAAGGCCATGATGGTGAAATCTATCGGGCCTTCAAAGGTCAGTGGTCGGTCCCCCCGGCACCTACTCCAACTCTTGCCCTCACCGGCGCTTCGACAGCGGTTGAGGGGAGAATCTTCTTGAAGAAACTCCTCTTCACCGCGAGGGGAGCAAACACCACCGATCTCGGCACTCAAACATCATCATCATCGGCACCAGTCTGCGGTACCAATCTCATCACTTCCACCTCAGCGACAACAACAACAACAGCGGTCTCAACACCTATCATGACAACACCACCACCCATCATTGCATCATCCTCCTCGGGGACGGGACAAAGGCAAAGGCATACCGACAACTCATCGAGCCCGAGAGGATCCCTACAAAATCGGTGACACTGAATACCTCTTCACTCCTCAGCAGCCTAACCAAACACCTTGCCAAGAAGAAAGAAAATTGAAACAAGGCGAGGATGATAAGAAGACTAAGGAGGCATTGACCCAAGTAATTGCAGAAGAAGTCGAAAATGTGGGAATAGATGCAAGCAAGCTTAAAAGGGTCAGGCAGATGAAGTTCATGGAAGCTCAGTCGCTCAAATGGGTGAAATGAGAGCTCGATGATGAAGAAAAAGAAAGAAAAGCTCAAGCTCTCGGGCAAAAGCAGAATCAAAGAATATAATGGACAATGACCACCAAACTCTGAAAAAATCATCGATGTCAAAATCATTCCCAACACCAAACCATTGGCTATGAATGTTTCAGAGGAGATGACAAAAGACACTTTGAGGTTCATGATCCTTAAAGTTCGGTGACTTTGGGATCTTGAACTTGATGAACTTGGTCCGATCATTGGAAAGAAGCAAAACAAGGTGGTCAAGGAGGCGATGAAGATGCTTAGCAAAAGGTATGAAAGGTGAGGAAGCACCACCAACTAAGAATTCACCACTTTGACCGCACCTCAAGGATCTCAACCACAAGCTTCCACCGCAAAAGGAAAAGAGTTGATTTCAACACGAGATCAAAGTGCCGCCTAGATTGCAACAGAGAACTACACGAAGGTGTTAATTTTGTGAACTGTCTAGTGATTGAAGAGCACGAAGAGGGCTATTCCACATTGATGTCTATGGAACCCCGCATTTCAAAGATGGAGTGACATTGATCGGTGGAGTGGTTGCAATGATCGACTATATTCACGTGGGCTCTCGGATCAATCCCCGTGAACATCGAGTTACTGTCAAGACACGAATGCCAAGATCGAGACCATCCCGACAGGAAACACTCATCACCAAGAAAGTTAAGCTTGAAGCCTTTGGGTATCCATACGGAATGACATCATTTTGTTTTATCTTTTGTACTAGTGATAGGAACTATGTAATCGATCAATAAGCGATGTATGTTTATTCATTTACTCGATGTTCCCTATTGTATTCATTAGTACATTCGATTAAGAAGAAGCCTCTTGCTCACTTACAGCGATCAACCACTTAGGCTATTTGTATATCAAATAGGGGAGGCTGTTGGGTTGATAAATACCCAAACTCCTTAATCTAGGATTTGAATAGAAAATAGCCCAAGTATTTAATCCGTTAACATAAACAGTCACCGAGTGCATAGTCTCTCGGTGAGTCGTCTTCGAGGATACTCGAGAAGAGGCTAAGATGAAGTCTCTCCACTCGATGAAGGCGGAACTTAAAGGGTGAAGGCCGAGTCAAGAAGAAGATGATGGATTCGGTGGTGATGACAATAACTCACCGAATCCTAAGATTCTATCCAACTTCTTACATGAAGACAAGCGATGTAGAAGGCGAAGAATGTAAAGGCCAAGAAAGAGCGGGACAAAGCGGGAAAGGTTGAATCGAGATAAGGCGAAGTCCTTATCATCAAAGTCAACTTTCCACGAATAGCAAAACATCGGGCTCGGTGTCATCACCGAACTTAGGAAAGTAGTCTTGTCTCTTACCTAGAATAGTCTTTAAATGAGACAAAATACATCGATATTTTGTCTTACGTGTGATGTCGGTTGTCACTTAGGAAAGAGTCAAATACCATACATGTATAAATAGCATAGAGATGGAGTGAAAGGTTAAGCTTGTGAATTGTAAAAACACACATGCAAGCCATCTTTCACTCCTCCAAATACAACTTAGTTCCGAGATAGCTCGGTGAGCTCTAAGAGTTGTGCTCGGACTTAGCCCGAGCTTAGAGAGAATCACCCAACTTTGTCATTTCAATCCCAAGTACTATTCGCAAGTACTTGGGTAGCGATTCTTTGTTGATTTATTTCTAATAAGAATATGATGTTGAAAATTACTCAGTGTGTTTTCTTTATGTTAATTTAGGTCATCGTTCACTTTTAACTTGTTTTATAAACTTAACTGCATTTTAAGCGTTAGTGAGCAGGGAACAACAATTATAAAAGTTATTTTAAAGCGAAAATATATTTTTAGACTTTTAAATAATTATTATTAATTAAAACTAATTTAAACTAATTAAAATTAAGAAAAATAACAAATGAGCGGTAAAAATTATGAGACTTTACGGGAAAATCTAAAATATTATTCTAAGCCTAGGAAAATATAAAAGTTAGATAAGCCCACTAATAATTTGAATTGGGCAAATAAGCGGTTTGAATAAGCACTTGAAATAAGCTAAAAGCTAACTATAAGCTACCATAAGCTACTAAAGCCTAAATCTAACCTAAAATGAGCTAATGCAACCGATGGGAACCTAAAAAGCACAAGCTACTGAGAAAAAAGCTCGAGACCGATTTCAAGTCTCAACACGCCAAAGCTACCTCTAAGGCCCTACTTTAAGCACTAATTAAGCTAGCTTATAAAATTCCTAAAAATAAACTAAAATGATCATGAAATCCACGACCAACCAAAGATCTTGTATCCCAAATTTGAGCTCAAATGGACTTATAATGAATCCGTGAAAATTCCACAAAGTTTGGCAAAAATCATTTAAGAGAATAATATTGAAAAGAGATAACAAGAAACGCAGATGGAGCAGATGGTAGGAACTGTTGTTGTGTGGTCGTGGGAAGGATGGAGGTCAGGTGTTCGATTCCCAGTTCCTCCCATTTGTTACTTTTTTTCTTCTTTTTTTTCCTTTTGGATTTTTCTTTTTTTTGCTTTTGAACATTGAAGATACAAACCAAATAAGCAACTTTTACAAAAAACTGCACTTATAAAAATCAACCAATAAGCTGTTTGGACAGCTTATTCCCAACAGATGGCAAAAACACCCACCAAACACTCCTAACTCAGAACTTGTGGCGAATAAGCGTACAATAAGCACTTAAATTATGAAACAAATAATCCTTCTAATTACTCATCTTGAGATTAACCACTAAAGCAGTAATTAACCTATCCTAAAAAGGGAATAAGCAATTGGGAAATTAACTACACTAGGGAAAATCTTAAACTAGCTAACGTAACATGAGCATGTAATTGACCTGATAAGCACTAAAATCTTATAATAAGCACTAAGTAATAACAAGTTGCACTTAACATACCCTAATAAGCACTTAATAACTCTAAAAATACAGAAAAAATCTCAATGGAACTTACTGACTGCTGATGTGCAGGCCCTTAATCAGCCTGCTGTGGCTACTTTCAAGCTTATTCTTAAGCTGAGAGATGGACTCCAAGACTAATCACAAGCTGCAAAAATATTGTCAGCCAAGCTGAGATTCACAAGAAACAACTTTGGGGTGAAAAATAAGCTCACAACAGCTTAAAATTAAGCTAAGTTCAGCTGAGAGTGGACTGTTCTTTTCCTGATGCAGAACCAAATTCCAGTGAAAACACAGCTTTTGAATTCAATTTTAACTATGCTATAGGATTCTTGAATGTTTACTACTGAAACTAAACTGAGTTGGGGATACAAAGATTTGAGAAAACACTTTTTACCAATTTCCACTACCACATAAGCCCAAAACAAAGTGCGAGCAATGACAAGGCATTGTTCATGCGACTAAAAGAAATCAGAAAACAACCTTTTTTTAAAACCACCCAAACTTGTACTAAACTTAAGCAACCATTTTCAACCCTTTGTGACTGGTTTGAGACTCCTGAAAGAAACTAGACTTGGTGGTCAAGCGGGTAAAAAGCGGTTTTGACTCTTTTTAATCCCGACCCAAACACCCCTTTACAGTGCAAACCACTCAAAGCTGTTTTGAAAAACTTTAAACTTGGAAATTTTGGATGAAAGCTAAAGACCGATTAACTTAAACTATTTAAAATGCTTTATAACTACTAAATAAGCACTAAGTACTTATGGAAGGAAAAAAAAGCGATAATAAAATTTAAACTATTTCATAGACTTGAAAAAATAATTAAAATTACAAAAAGTTAAAGCAGAACACTTTTCTAAGCGAGAACCGGATTAAAACCGTTGAGGACTATGGGATGATTAAAAACTAGAAAAGAACAGATAAGCACTTAATTGCTTATTTGTTAATAAGCTAAAATATGTAAAACCGAACTTGAACTAAAGACTTTTTCATTAACTAGAAAACATTACAAGTGACTAAAAAAAACAGAAACTAATTTTCTTCTAAAACGTAGGTTGCCTTATAACTTGGCATACATAAGCTATTTATACTAAAGCTACAAATGGGTCTTCAATCTTCTCTTGTGATGTGCTTCTTGAATTGATCCTGACCATCTAGCAGTTAGGTGCTCTTCAAAAACAATCCGAGCCATCCACGGGGTTGAGTGTGTCAGGAGTGCTGGGATTTTCTGGGTAAAGAATGGTGGGTGTCAGGAAAAAAAGAGAGAAAAAGGAGGGAAATGGGGAGACGGGTTGTGGGTTGAGTTTGGGTTTATTAATTGGGTTTGGATCCGGTTTGGTATAAATTAAGCACAAGGACCAAATTTGCCATTTCCCAATTCATCAAGGGTTGATCTTGCCAACTTCCGAAATTTATCACATGGACCAATCTTGCCAATCTTCAATAGTACAATGACCAAATTAAGTATTCTCCATTTTTTTTCATTTCCAAGGACTATTTTGTAAAATACCAAAATCCAAGGACCTAAACCGCAATTTTCCAAAAGTATTACAAGGACCAATTTTTGACAAGTTAGAATTACCAAAGGACTAAAATGTTAATTTTCCAATTTAAAATGTCCAGGGTAAATTCTGTCAATCTTTGAAATTCGAGGACTAAAGTTGCCATTTTGCAAAACCGAGCTTTATAAGGCTAATTTTGACAACTTAAAATTCACGAGGGCCTTTTATGAAAAATTACATGTTTTGAATAACTAGGGACTAGATTTATACAATTATTGAATAAAGCACGATCTAAATATTTTTTTCTGTCTTATTGAGACTTTTCAAAGTGTTTTTATTTGTTTTTGCGATGCGGTGGAATAAAAATGATGAGTATTTAGACACTCATCAATCCCCACACTAAACTATTGCTAGTCCCTAGCAATCTTTTGAAAAACTTAATGGATTTGAATCTCTTTACCAAAAGCCATTACTTAGGAGTAGCCAATTGTTTGATTCAAGTAAGAACCTTGGTACAATGATAACCAAATGATTTTGAGCAAATCACCGACTTTCAACGGATTTGATTTGTCTTTACCGAGCCGTTTATACGGACTAATAACTCTTAGATAAAACTTTGGTGGTGATTACCAATTATGGTTTTCAATCGCCTTTACCACAAGCCATAAACTTGCGGGCTAGCCAACTCTTCACTAATTAAAGATATGGTGGTGAACACCATACAATTTTGGGCAAATTGCAAGCCGTCAACGGTTTGAGATATCTTTACCAAGAGCCGTTTGCTCTGGATTAGCCAATCCTTTTGTTTATTAGACATGGTGGATGATAATCAGAAGTTGAGTAAGTGCAAAACACTTACTCCAAAAAAAATTTTTGCCAAAATGGGGGAATGGGTGGTATAATTACATGATAAAATTCGTGAGAATTCCCCCCACACTAGAAATGAATATTGCCCTCAATATTCAAAGTACCGGCGGTTATGCCGAAACTGAGAACGTAAAAGGGAAATACTACGGTCATTATTTTAAATTTATTTATTTATTTATTTATTTATTTATTTTTTAGAAAACTTATATACAACATCGGGGGGCAACTCCCCCACACTAGGGTGGTAGAAAATAGAAAGAAGTCAGAAATATGGGTGAAAACCCATATGGCATGCTACTGTTTTTGATTACCGAGTCGCTAGCTTGACTCGACCCCGAATTAATTTGTTCATGGGGAAGCAAGTGGAAGAGACAATCTCCATTGGACTTTCATTCAAGATGTTTGTATACACATTGAAGTACGTGAAAGTTCCACACCGATGATATATAGAGAGATCCGGCTCACAAATAATAAATGAAAATCGGGTCAAAGATAGTGTCTTCATTCACGAAGGAGTGAAGATGAAGAGAAATCACAAGATATTTGAGGAAAGGAAGAAAGATTTTGATAACAATCAAGATCCATTCTTCATCCTCAAATGTGACATATCGGGAGGAAGGGTGAGGTAGTATCATCAATAAACAAACTCTTATGATAGAGTACACCTTCCTCCTAGCCAATATCATCCTCAAGATCAAAATAGAAATGATCATATTCGGAGGAGATATGTCATGAGAGAGTTCACGGAGAACTATTCATGAAGAGAATCATTCATATGAAGTGAATTTGTGAACTCTTGTTCCATTGTGGGCTCATCACTATCCTCGTCAAAGATTGGATTGTTAGAAATCCAAGTGAAATCAGATTCGAATTCAAATAGAGGATTGGTGAAAGTATCTTTGAATGTTTCGGGAACAAAGTGATCAACATTCTCTATTGGACTGTTAGGGTGAGAAGTGAGTGAACGATCATTATAAAGGAGACTTTCAATTTCTCCTAGATCGGCTTCGAAATCAAAGAGACCATCGTCACTTCGATGAAAGTGGGTGATGTGAGTGAGTTCATCGGTGAACTCCTCAAGAAGAGGGCCAGACTGTGGGAGTGATGCCTCAACATACTCGATGTTTCCATAAGAAGCATAATCGTCGCTATAATCGGAGAAAGTTTCAAAATGATCTTTTGAACACTCAAGAGGGGAAGGGATATCACACATATGGTCAAAAGTTCCTTGTGACTCTCTTGGGATTGGGACAAGGTTCTCAACACTAGACTTTATGAATTCGTCCGATTCCTTTTCAGGAACAGTGTCAAGATGCTCGTCCCCCATGTTTAGAGAGTGAGTGGGAGCTTGGTGTGATAGCAGGTTGTTTGAGAATGAATCTCAAGCTCGGGATATCAACCGATGAACTTGATGAATCTTTATAGAATTGAAGGATATCAAGTGTATCCTCATCATCACCATCATCGTGAATAAAGCGAAATTGAGAGCTAGATCCGGTGCTTTTCTTTTGCAATTGATTCCTAATAGATTTTCAAGCGCAATTTGGGAATTTAATTTAGCGACCGCTCTTGACTAACAATTCTTCCATGGATTTCTCATTTGGATTATCTTGGGAATGTTTACATTCCTTCAAATCTTCACTAAATCCAAAAGATCAAGGAGAAGATTTTGAGGAAGTGGCTCGGTGAGGTGGTGCTGATTCATTTGGTCTTGTAGAGGTTGGTTATGATACGAAGAGTCGTAATTGTTACAAGGAAATGGATTCCTTGTTTGACAATCGAGCTACAGTGTGGACCTCCACAATACTCACAACAAGAAGCGATGTGGTACATGAGTTATATGTGGTAGTCATAATTGTTATCGGGAACCCGCTCATAGACAAGCGTGTTTCCGATTGACAATCGAAGCGGAGTGTGAACCACCATAGTAATCAACAATGATAAAAGCTATGAGTCTCACGTGTGTAGTGGTGATGGAATAAATCGGTTGTGTTATGGTAGGTGATAAGGTTTTAAAGGTACCTTTTAAGGGTCATTTAAGCCCTTATTCGATCATACATATCCGTTATTGCTTAATATCGTTCCTTTTCACTTTTAGGTCTCTTGAAGGCAAAATCTTTGGAATGATGCTTATTTGGACGAAAAGGGCGAATATCTGAAGAAAATGGCCAAAGTCGAATCGAGACACTCAAAGTCTTTGAAACATAAGGTGTGGCGTCATCTGCATATCTGCGACGCCGTCGGGAAGGAATTTTGCGACGGGTCGAGGCGAAATTTCATGTTTTCAAGGGACGACGTCGGGTTCTAAAGGAGTAGGCCGTCGTTACTCGGACGGCCTAGATGCAGCCAAGGCGGCGTCCGAGTGAAGGGACGGCGTCACGGTCATAAGGTGACGCCGTCGTAAGGTTTACGTGGCCAAGGCGAAACCCTAATGGCGGCGACACGCGGCGCCACGAAACATAAGGTGGCGCCGTCGCGGATGTAATCTTATATATAGAATCCGAATTTTCGGTTTTGTGTGTAGTCTTTTGGGTAAAACCTAAAACCGAACCAAGGCTTTCTTGTGCAGTATTTTAGGGTTCTAAACCCTATTATACATCAAGATAAGTATTTACTTCATTAATTTAATTATGTCTTTGATTATTTGTGTGTATGCTTGCATGTTCTCCATGTCAAGCTAATTTATTTGTGTGTTTGCTTAGGGAATATGAAACTTAATTATTGAATATTGATTGGTTGATACTTATCTTAGTTGACTAATGATCTAGAGTGCGCTAGATTATTCGTTGTGTACTTAATGCTTGAAATTTCTTTGTGAACTTTAGAATATAATTATCTAGGTAATTGTAGGATAAAGTATTCAAGGACAACCGTAGAGTGGCGTCTATAAATCACTAGAGGATTTGTAAACAAGACCCTTTGGTAATTTCAAAGAGTTAGGAAATAAGCACCCTATAGCCTTAGAATCACAACGCAACTAGGAATAAGGACGTGACAAATCAACCATCAATAGGAGATAATTAAGGAGTAGTAAAACCTAAGTAAACACATTTTAAACTATCATACAGTACACATCAATTAGACATAGACTATCACAACCTTAGTTTAGATAATTAGATAATAGTAGAGTAATCGGTAGCAATACCAACCCCCAAATCCAATACCGAGATTCGTACCTTTTCCATTTCTACAAAAATATAAAAATACAAAAATAATCTTCCTCAACCTCAACCTTAGCGTAGTAACTTCTCACTAGCATTCCTATTCCCCAGAGAGCGATATCAATACCCGTGGCTTACCCTAATTACTACACTACAGCGATTAGGTTCATTGCCTAGGGTGTTATAAAACTTGCTCGAAGAAAAGGAAGTTTCCTTGACCCCGAACAGCGGCGTGTGGCGTTATCAAGTTTTGGCGCATTGCTTGGGAATAGAATAGCTAGTTAGTAGTCCACCTCGTTTAGGTTTCTTTGCTTGATTCCTATCAAGTAAATTTTTCTCATTTTTAGCTTTCTCTTAGTCTATCCCCTTCTTCGTGACCTTTGTTCGTAACACCCATCACTTTTCACCATGGAAGGTGACAACCAACCACCACTCATCAACCCACCACCAAACAACCCGCAAGAGCCCGTACTCTTGGTGAGTACTCGAGACCAAACCACCTAGGTTATAGGAACACCATTGAGCTTCCGACCAAGCCCAAACTACGGCCTGCGATCAGGCACCATCCGGTTGGTGCAAAAGCGGATGTGTATTCCATGGACTTCGTTAGAAGATCCAAATCGACATCGAGGATTTCCTCAAAATTGTCGATTCCATCGACCTTGATGCTACTACTCGGGAGACCACGCGCTTGCGTCTCTTCCAATTCTCTCTACGGGACCAAGCTAGTAATTGGCTTGAGCGACTTCCGCCGGCTCCATCTCAAGTTGGGATGATCTTACTTCACGCTTCCTTGCTCAATTTTCCCACCGGGAGAACCACTAAGCTTAGGAATGACATCTTGATGTTCCAACAACGTCAAGGTGAATCTCTCTGAAGCATGGACCCGATTCAAGGACTTACTTCATAAAGTCCCTCATCACGGCATTGATCTTTGGCTCCAAGTCCAAATCTTTTATGATCATGTCAACTTTCCCACTAAGCGATCCATTGACCAAGCGGCGGTGGAAAACTTAGTGATCTCACCGCGGAAGAATCATGGGAAATAATAGAGGACCTTGCCCTCTATGACAACGAAAGTTAGGATGACCCCGTGAACTTCCCAAAACCGTCAAGGCAATCTCCTTGCCTCCTCCCGACCGTAGGATGATTGAACTTGAAGATCAAGTCAAATTCCTCATGAGTTCCTACAAAAATCCTAAGTCTTCACGACAAGTGAATCAAATCACTCTACCTTGTGAGTTATGCGGTGGTCCCCATGACACTCGTGATTGCTCAAGGCTCTCGAACAAGCTTTGCGGACTACGCCTCCATACGTACCGACGGAGGCGGAGATAAGTGGTACACTTTCAAACCCGAACAAAACAACTTAGGAAACTCATACAACCCCTCATGGAGAAATCACCCTAATCTTAAGTGGAACCAAAACTCAAGCACACCCCAAAGCTCATCTAGTTCGCCCTATGATTCAATTCTTCTAATCTGGGAACCCCAATATTGAAGCAATTGCATCTAGATTTTGTCATCCCAAGAAACTCGATTGAATAAGCTTGAAGCGAGTTTAAGCAAAAGCAGGCGAGATGACAACCAAGCTTGATGCCCTCTTAAAAGCCTTCAATGAGCGGAAATGGAGCACTCCCAGTGATACCATAAAGAACCCAAAAGTGAATTCGATTGCATCGACTTCATGTTCTAGTTCATCATGGGAGAACACACATTCATGCCCCTCTCACCCAACGGTTCACTCGGTGAATGCTATCAAAAGGGTTCCAAGTCATCCAAGAAATACCAAGGCCGGCACCTTTGGTAAAGCCTACTCCGAGAAACCCGTTAGCCAAGAATCCAAACCTAGTTTAGAGGAGGAGTACAAGGAACTCTATCAAGAGAAACCAATTCTTGAAGTCTTAGCTCATGCACCTTATTATAATGCTTTAAAAGAAAAATATGAGTTAGAACTTAGGCTTGGGAAACATGGGTCCGCCTTTTGCGAAACAACTTACCTAAGTTAGATGATCCCGGCTATTCACTCTTCCGTGTAGACTTGGAACTTCCAAGCCACTCGATGCTTTAGCCGATTTAGGATCATGCATCAATCTCGTTCGTTGTCCCTTCATAGAAGCCTCAACTTAGGTAAAATTGAACCAGCGGAAACTATCTTAGGATTAGCGGACGGTAGTATAGCACGTCCGGTTGGAATAATAAAGGACATGGTAGTACATGTAGGAGGTTGACTCTTTTGGCCGACTTTCATGTGCTAGACATGAATAAGGACCCGACATGCCCATTACTAGTTGGAAGAGGATTTTTAGCTACCGCTAGTGCCATCATCGATTGTAAGATGTCCAAAATAGTGGTAGGGAGGGAGTGCTAGATCGGTTTCACGATGTCAAAAGGCATTCGTACTACAAGGATGAGGAAATCCCACAAGAGATTAGGTTGGATAGAGAGCCTTCTCGATATGGACCTTGGATTGAGAAGAACATCATAGGCCCCAAAGACCTTTTTACCTAGATAAGGCCTTTGCTAGTGTAGCAACTTTCCAAGAACAAGAATTGGCTAGGGATATAGAAGTGAACCCGTTCGAGGGCCTTAGTATTTAGGAAGATGACCGAGTTCCTAGGATGCTTGCCGTTAATCTTGTCATGAATAAATGGATAGTTGAGAAATCCGAACACATGTGGAATTGGAATAGAACGCCTAGCGATGGTAATGGAAGGTGGCACATTAGGATACAAATCTATGATCCCGATGGTGAGATGTTTGAAAAGGCATATTTAACCGAACGTACTACTAGGAACTTAAATGATAAGTTTGATCCCTACGACATTGTTGAGGATAGACTTACTTATATCGATGCGTGGGAGTAGGACTACGAGTCTAGCTACAAGACTCTTAAATAAAGAAAAGCGCCGTGGGAGGCAACCCATGCTTAATTGTTTGCTTGTTAGTGTCATATATCTTTTATTAATTGTTTGTCCTCATGTTTGAAATTGTAAAATGCTTTATTTTGTTTTAACTCGTCTTAATTACATATAAAGGTATTTTACATAAAGGATAAGTGTAGGGAGGATTACACACGTTTTCATAAGAAGCGTGAACATGAGAATAACAATTAACTAAAAGATATATATGTTTGTTTGTTCGAGTCAAATGCTTGTATCGAGTCATAATGGATGTTTTGCGAAGTTTTCCAGATTCTAAAGATGCAAATTTTCGAATTTTTTCGAAAATCGCGAGACCGGTTTTGTCGGGATAACTGACGGCGTCAGATTGCAACTGACGGCGTCGGAAGGAATAAAAACATCGACTTACTTTTTCTCGTTTTCGAGCTACTTGTAAAATTTTGGAATTTTCGGATCTTAACTTTCAAAACAAATTACGTAAACATCCATTCCACAAGCATTATATCCTAGTTTAAATCGAGTCTTATGTATATTATTACCGCCGATTTTACGTGAAGGTTTCGTTTGTTTTCTTCTAGTGTGCGGAGTTTAGTTTGTCAAGAAGAAGTTACACAAGTTTGGAAGGAGCCTTTCACGCAAAAACTCTTCTTGGAAAAGATTTAACCACCACTTTTACGGATCCTACCGAGCTAATCGGGGAGTATTAGTTTCTTTCGTTTTAATTACCTTCTATTATCATAACTTTGATACTTTCGGGAACATTGGGGACAATGTTCGGTTTAAGTGTAGGAGGAAAATAAAGCGGAACTTTGAAACTATGCTTATCCTTGACTATTTGCTTTGTCCAAGTGTATTTGTGTAATAAACCATGAGAAAATGTAGGTTAGGATAATTTTAGCCAAATTTAAAATTTTTCATGACATATAAGAGTGGGCCATTAGTCTTAACAAAAGCGTCTCATGGATAGGAAGTTGCATAACTAGCACAAAAAAACCCTTTACCACCTAAATTCCACCCAAAATGTGAGGATCGCCCTTAGATTAGTAGGAATTAAAGCATTCATCTTTAATGCTTAGAGTGTGAACCGGTAGTATATTAGATTCTAGAACTTGTTTTATGATGCATTCCGAGATCGCTAGTGAGACTACACTTGTGTAGTTAGGATTAACTAAATGATAAGAGGCATTAGGATAAACCCTTGTTTGATACGTAATATAATTACTTCTTCCACCTCGGTTGAGTAATTCCCCACACCCCTGCGATGTACTCATCTTTAGTACACGATACCCCTAGTTAACCCCTCGAGCCTATCCTTTTCGCGGTTCTCGTGATGTTTGGTTTATCCGGATATCAATGAAGAGCATTGTTTACACCCCACCCCAAATATACACCCAAATCGCCTTAGCCTACCTTTATTGCACTCACTTTTAGTGCAAATTTATGTTATCACCCAAAACCCTTAGTTCAATTATCGGTTGCTTGCATGAGTTGCTAAGTCGAGTCATATCCTTTGTATCTGATTTTGGGATGATTGGGATTCATGGGAAAAGTTAAAGTTTATGAAATATAGGAAAGAAACGTTAAACTCAAATTCCTTTGTTTGCATAATAATGTACTCCAAGTGTTTTGATCTTTTCAATTCGGGTCAAATTAGTGTTAGAGTAATAAAAACTCAAGTGTAGGGATGTGTCTATAAATCCCTATCATTTTGATGTACCGTAGAGGATGGTAGAGTAAAAGTGTATGCAAAAAAAAAAAAAAAAAAAAAAAAAAAAAACCATACTGCTACCATCCTACATCTATCTTTTAAATTATGTTTGTTTATTTTCGTTGCCTAGAGTTTTAGAGTGTCGAGTCTTGGCTTAGCAGCGCCATTCTTCGTATACTTGCAACATAGAGATTTTGACTATCCACCACTAAATAGCCTATCCCACCAAACCATTCATTTCCTACCGTAAGCCTAACATTACAACCCTTTAAAGACCTCTTTGATAGTCTTTCCTAGGTGCTTACGTAAGCGCGGAGGTTTGATCTATTCTCAAGCCTATGGTAATCTATGTACTAGGACCGGTTAATGAGTGTTTATCTTCCATTTCCGATTTGTTATATTTCATATATACCCGAGAGAGATGTGAGTATCCAAACACCCCATGTGAGGTGCTAGTATGTAATTCCGTGCTTGTTATGACTTTCTTGGGGCTTATATGTGTTGTGGACCGTTTTGAATGGATGCTTCATGACCCTAACTTATAAATTAATTGGCTAAAAGCACATTTGCTTGAGGACAAGCAAATACCAAGTGTAGGGATATTTGATAAGGTTTTAAAGGTACCTTTTAAGGGGTCATTTAAGCCCTTATTCGATCATACATATCCGTTATTGCTTAATATCGTTCCTTTTCACTTTTAGGTCTCTTGAAGGCAAAATCTTTGGAATGATGCTTATTTGGACGAAAAGGCGAATATCTGAAGAAAATGGCCAAAGTCGAATCGAGACACTCAAAGTCTTTGAAACATAAGGTGTGGCGGCATCTGCATATCTGCGACGCCGTCGGGAAGGAATTTTACTGACGGGTCGGGCGAAATTTCATGTTTTCAAGGACGACGTCAAGTTCTAAAGGAGTAGGCCGTCGTTACTCGGGCGGCCTAGATGCGACCAAGACGGCGTCGAGTGAAGGGGACGGCGTCACGGTCATAAGGTGACGCCGTCGTAAGGTTTACGTGGCCAAGGCGAAACCCTAATGGCGGCGACACACGGCGTCACGAAACATAAGGTGGCGTCGTCGCAGATGTAATCTTATATATAGAATCCGAATTTTTCGGTTTTGTGTGTAGTCTTTTGGGTAAAACCTAAAACCGAACCAAGGCTTTCTTGTGCGGTATTTTAGGGTTCTAAACCCTATTATACATCAAGATAAGTATTTACTTCATTAATTTAATTATGTCTTTGATTATTTGTGTGTATGCTTGCATGTTCTCCATGTCCGCTAATTTATTTGTGTGTTTGCTTAGGAATATGAAACTTAATTATTGAATATTGATTGGTTGATACTTATCTTAGTTGACTAATGATCTAGAGTGCGCTAGATTATTCGTTGTGTACTTAATGCTTGAAATTTCTTTGTGAACTTTAGAATATAATTATCTAGGTAATTGTAGGATAAAGTATTCAAGGACAACCGTAGAGTAGGCGTCTATAAATCACTAGAGGATTTGTAAACAAGACCCTTTGGTAATTTCAAAGAGTTAGGAAATAAGCACGCCTATAGCCTTAGAATCACAACGCAACTAGGAATAAGGACGTGACAAATCAACCATCAATAGGAGATAATTAAGGAGTAGTAAAACCTAAGTAAACACATTTTAAACTATCATACAGTACACATCAATTAGACATAGACTATCACAACCTTAGTTTAGATAATTAGATAATAGTAGAGTAATCGGTAGCAATACCAACCCCCAAATCCAATACCGAGATTCGTACCTTTTCCATTTCTACAAAATATAAAAATACAAAATAATCTTCCTCAACCTCAACCTTAGCGTAGTAACTTCTCACTAGCATTCCTATTCCCTGAGAAGCGATATCAATACGTGGCTTACCTAATTACTACACTACAACGATTAGGTTCCTTTGCCTGGGGTGTTATAAAACTTGCTCGAAGAAAAGGAAGTTTCCTTGACCCCGAACGGCAGCGTGTGGCGTTATCAAGTTTTAGCGGCGGCGGAATAGAATAGCTAGTTAGTAGTCCACCTCGTTTAGGTTTCTTTGTGATTCCTATCAAGTAAATTTTCTCATTTTTAGCTTTCTCTTGGTCTATCCCCTTCTTCGTGACCTTTGTTCGTAACACCCATCACTTTTCACCATGGAAGGTGACAACCAACCACCACTCATCAACCCGCGCAAACAACCCGCCAAGAGCCCGTACTCTTGGTGAGTACTCGAGACCAAACCACCTAGGTTATAGGAACACCATTGAGCTTCCGACCAAGCCCAAACTACGGCCTGCGATCCGACACCATCCGGTTGGTGCAAAGCGGATGTGTATTCCATGGACTTCGTTCAGAAGATCCAAATCGACATCCGAGGATTTCCTCAAAATTGTCGATTCCATCGACCTTGATGCTACTACTCGGGAGACCACGGCGCTTGCGTCTCTTCCAATTCTCTCTGGGACCAAGCTAGTAATTGGTTGGCGACTTCCGTGGCTCCATCTCAGTTGGGATGATCTTACTTCACGCTTCCTTGCTCAATTTTTCCCACGGGAGAACCACTAAGCTTAGGAATGACATCTTGATGTTCCAACAACGTCAAGGTGAATCTCTCTGAGCATGGACCCGATTCAAGGACTTACTTCATAAAGTCCTCATCACGGCATTGATCTTTGGCTCCAAGTCCAAATCTTTTATGATCATATCAACTTTCCACTAGCGATCCATTGACCAAGCGGCGGTGGAAAACTTAGTGATCTCACCGCGGAAGAATCATGGGAAATAATAGAGGACCTTGCCCTCTATGACAACGAAAGTTGGGATGACCCCGTGAACTTCCCAAACCGTCAAGGCAATCTCCTTGCCTCCTCCGGCCGTAGGATGATTGAACTTGAAGATCAAGTCAAATTCCTCATGAGTTCTACAAAATCCTAAGTCTTCACGACAAGTGAATCAAATCACTCTACCTTGTGAGTTATGCGGTGGTCCCCATGACACTCGTGATTGCTCAAGGCTCTCAGAACAAGCTTTTGCGGACTACGCCTCCATGCGTGCCGGCGGAGGCGGGAGATAAGTGGTACACTTTCAAACCCGAACAAAACAACAGGAAACTCATACAACCCTCATGGAGAAATCACCCTAATCTTAAGTGGAACCAAAACTCAAGCACACCCCAAAGCTCATCTGGTTACTTTATGATTCAATTCTTCTAATCTGGGAACCCCAATATTGAAGCAATTGCATCTAGATTTTGTCATCAAGAAACTCGATTGAATAAGCTTGAAGCGAGTTTAAGCAAAAGCAGGCGAGATGACAACCAAGCTTGATGCCCTCTTAAAAGCCTTCAATGAGCGGGAAATGGAGCACTCCCAGTGATACCATAAAGAACCCAAAGTGAATTCGATTGCATCGACTTCATGTTCTAGTTCATCATGGGAGAACACATTCATGCCCCTCTCTTAACGGTTCCTCGGTGAATGCTATTTTTTAAAACCACCCAAACTTGTACTAAACTTAAGCAACCATTTTCAACCCTTTGTGACTGGTTTGAGACTCCTGAAAGAAACTAGACTTGACTGGTCAAACGGGTAAAAAGGCAGTTTTTTTGACTCTTTTTAATCCCGACCCAAACACCCCTTTACAGGTGCAAACCACTCAAAACTGTTTTGAAAAACTTAAAACTTGGAAATTTTTGGATGAAAGCTAAAAGACCAGTTAACTTAAACTATTTAAAATGCTTTATAACTACTAAATAAGCACTAAGTACTTATGGAAGGAAAAAAAAAGCAGTAATAAAATTTAAACTATTTCATAGACTTGAAAAAAATAATTAAAATTACAAAGAAGTTAAAAGTAACACTTTTTCTAAGCGAGAACCGGATTAAAACCGTTGAGGACTATGGGATGATTAAAACTAGAAAAAGAACAGATAAGCACTTAATTGCTTATTTGTTAATAAGCTAAAATATGTAAAACCGAACTTGAACTAAAAGACTTTTTCATTAACTAGAAAACATTACAAGTGACTAAAAAAGCGAAACTAATTTTCTTCTAAAACCTAGGTTGCCTTATAACTTGGCATACATAAGCTATTTATACTAAAGCTACAAATGGGTCTTCAATCTTCTCTGTGATGTGCTTTGAATTGATCCCGACCATCTAGCGATTAGGTGCTCTTCAAAAACAATGAGCCATCCATGGGGTTGAGTGTGTCGAGGTCTTTGGATTTTATGGGTAAAGAATGGTGGGTGTCAGGAAAGAAAGAGAGAAAAAGGAGGGAAATGGGGAGACGGGTTGTGGGTTGAGTTTGGGTTTATTAATTGGGTTTGGATCCGGTTTGGTATAAATTAAGCACAAGGACCAAATTTGCCATTTCCCAATTCATCAAGGGTTGATCTTGCCAACTTCCGAAATTTATCACATGGACCAATCTTGCCAATCTTCAATAGTACAATGACCAAATTAAGTATTCTCCATTTTTTTCATTTCCAAGGACTATTTTTGTAAAATACCAAAAATCCAAGGACCTAAACTGCAATTTTCCAAAAGTATTACAAGGACCAATTTTTGACAAGTTAGAATTACCAAAGGACTAAAAATGTTAATTTTCCAATTTAAAATGTCCAGGGTAAATTCATCAATCTTTGAAATTTCGTGGACTAAAGTTGCCATTTTGCAAAACTGAGCTTTATAAGGCTAATTTTGACAACTTAAAAATTCCTGAGAGCCTTTTATGAAAAATTACATGTTTTGAATAACTAGGGACTAGATTTTTACAATTATTGAATAAAACACAGTCTAAAT
Source organism: Chrysanthemum lavandulifolium (assembly GCA_022545495.1). Taxonomy (NCBI): domain Eukaryota; kingdom Viridiplantae; phylum Streptophyta; class Magnoliopsida; order Asterales; family Asteraceae; genus Chrysanthemum; species Chrysanthemum lavandulifolium. The sequence goes on along the minus strand of CM040242.1, from coordinate 81,126,869 downwards.
ATTTTTTCTGTCTTACGACTTTTCAAAGTGTTTTTGACTGTTTTTGCAGTGCAGATGGAATAAAAATGATGAGTATTTAGACACTCATCAAACATGCTCATGAAAAAGGTGCATTCGGGTCAAAAAGCATGGAATACACCTGACGACACTTAAAATGAGGCTTCATCGCAAGCCTCATTCTAAAGTATACAAACGCACAACTTGCCATGAGCGAGTTGGAAGATAGCTAGTCGATAGTTACTGGTTATAATGTGCACCCCAAAACATAAGTACTTATTATCGCAAAAATCAGTGTCAAATTAGATCCTCGATTACAAACACTATTTAAGTATGTAAAGACTTAAATCGGTTGAACAAATCAGGCTACACATTCTTCATATTTAACTGATCACTAAACATAAGAATACAACACACGCAATAAGTTGGCTGAATGGCTAACTTAATTATGAGTTCAGGGTCACAACATCCTAACTAAAAACCCAGGCCTACACAAACCTGGTAAACAGAAATAATAAATTGATGAACAATTAATTTCATTATAAATTAATCAGGGTAAGCCACCCTATTACAAAACCCAGGACAAAACATGCCTGGTACAAAGCAATCGTGATACATCACGAACTACGAACATTCATCTACAAGTTTTACAGTAGCTAATACGATATAACAACATCAGGCTTGAAATCTACTAGAAAGCTAATACGGACAACGTTCTCAAACTCTAGTTGATTTTAGGGTACACCACGCCCGAAACTAAGCCAAATAGAACAATATCGACAAATAGGTCATCCAGGTAGCTCAGACTGTATTTGGTTCATGCAGCTCTCCTCTTGGACACAGGCTACCCCAAGCTTCAAATTAAACCTTTTTGTAGTCGAGATATCAAAACTCGTAAGCAAAGTCCATAAAGGACCACGAGCAAACCGAAAAGGAGAGTGAAAATTTGACAGAAGCAGCCAAATCCATTTGGACAGCCTTCACCACTTCACTTCCACCAATCACAGCCTACGACGACCACATTACCTGCCTCTGAACATGCATTGTAATGTTCCGACCGTGTATCAAGGCAATAAAACACACATGATAGGTGTTAGATATTGTGACTTCACCTCCTAAGGGTAGTTTAGTAATTTTGGTCTAAAGGGTATTTTGGAAGAATCTAGAAAAGGAGATACTTAAGAAGAAGAATCTAGAGATTAGTAGAAATTGTATTATGAAATATCTAGGATATTTAGGATAGAAGCTTCTAGAATCATATTAGCTATTAGTATAAATAAGGGCTAATCATCTATTTTGTAAACACACACTACTCATCTTGTATCCTTTGATTTGTAATACAAGAAACTTTTGTCTGATCTCCATTTGTTTTGCTACTGATTATTCCTGATTATTCTCCCCTGATCCTAACAAATTGGTATCAGAGCGGGTTCGATCAATTTGAAGCAAGCTACAATTGTTTTGGGTTTCGATCGACATCGTTTTTGGTTGATTTCAAGAATTAATTTCTTGAAACCATTTGATTGTCTTTTCGTTTGTGTTTGGCGGTGCTGATTCGATTAGTTGAAGACACCAAGTCCGAATTTGTTTGGTGTTTGGTGGTTGTTGTCGGTCGGTTTGAAAACATCGGTTTGTTTCAATCTTTGTTGCTTCGCTAGTTTGATATGTTGAAGGTGTTTGTTGATTGGGATTAGGGATAGTTAGAACTTGTGTTGGATCAATTTCTGTAGGGATGTATTTTAAAAATCTCATCTTTGTGGATCCATTAGTTATTGGGTTAGAATTTGGGGCTTTGGCTAAGAGGGCTTTGAATCAGAAAATGGGATTTTGGAATTGTGCCGATATTTGTTAGTTCTTTGATTTCATTTGGTAGTTGGCGGCTGAATTTTGGATTTCAGGTTTGCTCGTTGATTTTTGTTTTGAGTTTTGGAATAATCAGTTATGGTGGAGCTATTTGATGATTTGAATGTATGGATAGTTTTTTTTTTATTTGTGATTGGTCACTATTTGGAATTTTTGATGTGATCGTTTGTTTGAAGACTAGCCCATGATTAGGTTATTTGGGTATTTGTATTTGAATTTAGACTGTAATTCTTATTGGATAAGTGGGTCGTTGGTATTATTATCCGTATCATATTTGGGGCGTTTGAATTATCAGAGGCCGTTCGTCAAGTTATTTATTAACTTGAATTTGTTTGATACGGATAATAAGTTTGAAGTTGGACCGTAATACTTACCAATAAGTGGGTCATTAGAATTTGAATTTGGTATTTGCATTTGAAGATCGATTTGGTGTTTGAAGACTTGGCTATAATCAGGTCGTTTGAAGTTTGTTCGATCGTTTGGAATTTGTCCTGGAAATTTGGATCTTCGTTTGTCAGGTTTTTTGAAGTTAGTTGCCTGAATTTGATTGTCGCTGGTGAAGATCGTTTGAGCCGATTGGTTTGTTCGGTTAGCCGTTTTGAATTTGTCGGCTAACATTTGATTGTTCGTTTTGAAGTTATCGGCATTTGCTTTTGGATCGATTTTGTTTCGGATAGCTTTTGGGAATCGATCGTTTGATTTGAAATTGGCTAGTATCTCTAGCCTTTGGAACTTGGAATTAGATATGGTGTTACTTAGGAGTTGAACTCAAGGTGGAGATTGTTAGATATTGTGACTTCACCTCCCAAGGGTAGTTTAGTAATTTTGGTCTAAAGGGTATTTTGGAAGAATCTAGAAAAGGAGATACTTAAGAAGAAGAATCTAGAGATTAGTAGAAATTGTATTATGAAATATCTAGGATATTTAGGATAGAAGCTTCTAGAATCATATTAGCCATTAGTATAAATAAGGGCTAATCATCTATTTTGTAAACACACACTACTCATCTTGTATCCTTTGATTTGTAATACAAGAAACTTTTGTCTGATCTCCATTTGTTTTGCTACTGATTATTCCTGATTATTCTCCCCTGATCCTAACAATAGGTAAAGAAGAGGGGGACTGTAAAGGAAACTATGGCCCCATAGCCTTACCTTTACACCCACAGGAGACTCATAAATGTCACACATTCGACACCGTACAAACATCACTGGCTACATAATGCTCTATGATGACACACAAACATACAGTGTGACATTTAATTCTCCCACACGCTTAAACATGTCAGCCTGAACTATACGGTGTAACATTTAAGTTTCTCATCAGGACGACCAAATCACCCTGATGAGGCTTAAAGCAAAACGATGGAAAGTCAGATGCAAAACCCTCCACGGCTTCCATTCTAACAATCACTTGCGATATTCCGTCGGGATCAAAATACACCCAAAGGATAACAACGTTAGAAAATGATAGAAGAGGAGTTAACATCTCCACATCCAACCCCCCATGCGCGTGTAAGGGATCCAAGACAAGCAATAATGTCTTCGCCATCAACACGACTAACTTTCATCTTATACCACAAAAACCAAAGGAGTGTTTCTTCTTAAAATAAAGAAAGACAAATGTCCTTCGTAAAAATACAAGGAAAAGCATACGAAAAAATTTCTTTGAAAGAAGTTTTTAGGGTTTGGGAAGAGATGTGAAAAAATGGGAGAGGAAAAGAAACTTTATCGCTTCAAGTCGTAACCTCCCCATCTTTCGAGCCCTACTTATAGGCAAAGAAAATGAATCGGTAAGTTACATTTAGAAAAGGCCCATTGGGTCAACACACATTTAATGAGGTGCGTGTAAACCACCCTGCAAAGACACGAGTACAACTGACGTCAACACATACATCATGTACATTCGAATGGACAAGTCAAACACACCGCTCAAGAAATTTCATGATGACGCCGTCTACAGTCGAAAAGACAAAAGAAATGCGTCAAATCTCAAAGATAGCGAATAAACTTAAAAGGGATCTTCCTATACTTCCCCGTGCAAGCATTAAATACCTATATTTCCCAACTCAGCTTACAACTCTAATCGAGGTAAAAAAGCCTGCATCTAGTCATCATCACAAAAAACAAATATGATAACAACTTGGAAACAGAGTGCCTGAGAAGGAACCCTGGTAGCACAACACGGAAAGTGGAGACTCAGTTACAAAAGTCCAACATCATATCATCATGATCTAATACTAGACTAGGGGGACTTGATAGCGTATCAATATTAGTGGCCCAAGCCCACTAAATACACGCTAGAATCAAGCCCATTACAAAGGCCCAACAACAAACACTTGATAGCGGCCTGACTTAAATCACAGGCCACGCAAGGCTTGGTAAAAGCTATTAGGCCAGACTGAGCACGCAGTACTACTGCTCCACAACTGTCACTAATGGTTAAGATGTACCATCTGACACTGTACAGTGGGAACGCACGTCAAGCACTACTTTGTACGAGCCAAGGAGTGCAGGCCACCTGTCCTCTATGTTTGCTTTCTAGATGATCAACACCTGACTTCCTTACAGTCATTGATCATCTCTTAAGGGTTTATCTCTAAAACCTACTCGCATCTTTATAAATAGAGGGCAACACATACAACTTCACAAGTTTCACACACTTGGGCAAATACTGCCTCACAACAGTAAAGTATGGTATTTTTTTAAGTGTCACCCGAGCTTCTCGATCCTTATCAATCTCATCGGGTCCTTGCCGTTCTACACGGGAAACCAAACAATAAAACTATTCCCATCCCATCTTTAAACCGATTTACATACCATACATAAACAATAATCAAGATCTTATATCTATACTAAAAGGGAGGTGATTTGCACACTCTTATATTTGATTGGGACACTCCAAAATGTGCATTAAACAGTTGTACTGTAAATATAAACTGCTTTAACTGTTTGTACATTGAGTGTCCTAATCAAATTTATGAGTGTGCCAATCACTTCCCATCCTAAAAGACCAGCCAGTCAATATTTCACAAGTTAATGATAACCAAGACCATATATCGTGATTCCCCAAAATCTTAAGCAGTATTTTTTTAGAAACCGATTTATTGGTTAACCCATTTGACAAAGAAGGAACTTTGCAAGTTTTATTTGAGGGGCTAAACTGTAATGTATTTGTTTTAGGGGGTCAATTTACATTTTGATAAAACATTTGTACTAATATGGCTACCACTACATAGTGTAAGGGCTAAAAATGTACTTTTGGCTACAATCTTTGTGGGGACGCAACCCCTCCCGTTCCCACCAAGTTCCGTCACTGCTAGTCGAACTCTCGTTTCCTGATTCAACTGGTTATTTTGTTTCGATGTTATAAACAATTTACAGTTTAACTGCTTAAAATAACCGAGTTAACATCTTTTTTAAAACATTGAAACTTACTTATAACCTCAAATGCTGCTAAAGATAAAGACCGATACTGATACACCTTTGGTTCATCATCATCATCAACAACAACAACATTATACAATTCAGTTAGAGCAGGGTATGTGGAAGGTAGAATGTAGACATATCATATCCATTACCTCAGAAAAAACCCGATTAAAAAGAAATTGCTTTCAAGAAAACCTCTGGTAACTAGTGTTGCAAAAAAGGCCTACAAGGCAAATTGCCGTCTAAGCGCTAATCGGTCACCAACCTTTTCGATTTGTGTAAATTCGTCAACCGTGGTCAACGTCGGTTAACGGTGGTCAAACTTACCAATAATACCCAAAACTTGTCAGAAATACCCGAAACTCACCGAAAATACTCAAACTTGCTGGAAATATCAATCCGATTGATCATCGATTAATCCTGCCTAGACTGATTACAAGCTATAAGAAAATCGACCAACCGCATTTTTGATTTTTGGTAAGGGTACGTGTGAGGTTAAAAGCGCTCAACGAGTTTGGTTCATGATAAATCAAAACCAATCTTCGGTCTCAATTCTAGCCTTGTCCAAACATCCCTATAGTTAGGGGTGGAAGCAGTAATGAGCCGAGCTCGAAACATACTCGGGCTCGAGCTCTCTCGTTATATATATAAAGCTCGAGCTCGGGCTCGAGCTCGTTCGAGCCTTATACTTTGAGCTCGAGCTCGGCCGTGAAAATTTTTGAGCTCGAGCTCGGCTCGGCTCGACTAATTTTATGATGTTTTGAGCTAAGCTCGTTAATTACATAAAGCTCGAGCTGCTTACTACTTTTAAGCTCGTTTATACGTATGTACGATATATACACGATATAATTCTAGGGCTCGTTTGGGCTCATGAGCCTACTCGAAGTTTTTTGTCAGAGTTCGGGCTCGAGCTCGATTATTAAAAGAATTAAAATTAGCCGAAAGTTCGAATTTCGTTTAGTTTCTACTGCTCGAACTTTTACCGATCCGATCAGAACTTTTCACGAATGGCCATTGCTTACACCCCTACCTATAGTCCCAAAACATCTTCTAAACCATACAAAACCCCTCCTCGATCTCTACCCCCAAGTCTTTCCTCCGAAACAAAATCTAAATTAACCACAATTAAATTTACAAATCTACCCTTACAAATTCCCGATATCTGATTTCGTTTCACGAATCCAATCATTCCTCAACTCTCACACTGGATTCAGGTAAATTATTTATTCATAATTAGGCGCATAATAACAAGTAGAAGTTAGGGTTTGTATTCTGTTGTTAGTTTCTATATTTAGTAATCTCTTTTGATTATATCGTTTTTATTAAGTTGATATATAGTGTTTAATTGAGTGTGAATTAGTTTAATTCATATCGTTGAACGTCTTATTCGTGTGCTAATTGCCCGTGCGGCATTTGTGAGTTTCGGTAATGTTTTTATTCATTTAGTTAGTTATTTCTTACGAGTGAGAGTTGTTGTATAAAATATAACATATGGTGGTGAGCATATGGTTTAATGCGTTGGCGGTAGACTGATAGTTGTAGCAAATGCCGCAATTCTTGGCCTCAGGACAACGTTTTATTTGTTTTAAGCCTCAGCATCCGTGTTGCGATACTTTTGTTTCTTTTATTGTTTATTATCCGTGTTGCCATACTTTTTAGTGCAGATAGTAATTTTTTCTAAAGTACGATTTGCTGAACACCCGTGACATTTAAATTCTAGCGGTTGTTGGTCTTTGGTGTTATGGAGGGACTATATGCCATATAAGTACTGATCCATAGCATTTTCATATGAACGTTTCAGTAATTTGACAGATTTTGTATTGCTAGTTGATTGAGGAAGTTTTAGTATAAAGTTCGGTAGTGAGAAAGTGTGAGTTCTAGTAATGTTTCTGTTTAGCTAGGAATTTGTTTCGCGGATAAATGGTGGTTGTAGCATATGGTGCAATTATAGGCCTCTGAATAGCATTTTATTTGATTATCTTATAGGTAAATGGGGCCGTGTTTATGTCTCTTTTATCTTTTTTTTGTCTTAATAGCGAGACATACGCAATGCTTGTTGCACAATGATATAGCAAGATTTAGATGGTTATGCTTTAATGAAATATATTGTAGGTTGATCTTACATTCTTATCAGTTTCATTTATGGTTAACAGGGTCGTAAAGAAAGGTTTTCTGATGAAGCTGTTTCTGCAAGTTGTATTGTATTGTTGAAGCTGTGGGCTTCGAGTTTTAGTATAATAAGCCGCTGAAGGCGCTGATATGTATAATAATCAAGGGAATTATCAGCAATATGGGCAGCGGCTACCACCTCCCCCTCCCCAATTTCAACAACAAACCGGCCGCCCTCCATATGGCCCACCTAATTCGGTCCCTCCAAATGGAATGATGAACTCAAATCAGTCTTACTCAATTCCACGTCCTCACCCGCAGAATCCCAACTGGAGTCAAAATCAACACGTTTCGCCACCAATTCCACGAATACCACCGCCGCCACATCCACAAGGACAACAGTTTTATAGAGTTCCACCGCCACGACTACCGCCTCCACCATCTTCAAGTTACTTCACACATGGCCAGTTTGGTCACCTACCACCACCGCCGCCCCCACCGCCATCTTCTCCACCTCCGGGACCTCCACCTCTTCCAGCTTCTACACCCCCGCCCAATGTCAACAGTCAAGTTAAAGGTTCGGAGACGAGTGTGAAAATGTCTGATATGCCTCCACCTCCACCTAGGCCTAGAGATGAGAAAACTGTTAGAAACATTGAAGTTTTATGTCAATATATCGCTAAGAATGGTGACAGATTTGAAGAGATGACGTGTCAAAAGGAGGTTGGTAAACCGGAGTTTGAATTCCTGTTTGGAGGACCACCAGGAAGTGAAGCTGCGATTTCGCATGAATATTATAAATGGATGAAAAGGAAATGTCATTCAAGTGAATCGCTTGAAGAGGCGGATAATAGAGATGTATCTCTAAAACCATCAGGAATCTGTTCTTCTATGCAACCTGATGGGAGACTGCATGCAGCAGGCAATTCTCATTCCCCTGCTGGTTCTGACATGGATATGGAAGGTTAGCTAATTTCAAATTACGACTAACAAAAGAATCTGTATTCTGTTGCTTCGGGTTTTTTTTTTTTTTTTTTTTTTTCTTTCATAGCTGGAAACTTGTAGTGCTAAAGCCTCACTTCATTTTGCATTCCTTTTTGCTGTTAGATGATATTACGCAGCCCGAGGAGCCAGGTATTGGTAAACCATCTGAAAGTGCAAAGCATGAACCTGCTCTTGTATCCAATCAAGTTGATATGACAGCGGTAGAAAATGCATGTGATACAGAACATATATCACACAAGGATGCAACAGACGGAAATGCATTATGCTCTGAACCTGCAGGAGTGATCGAACAAGGTATAAACTACAAATTGACGTCCTGTACTTTATTTGAATGTGAAATTTGATGTCAATAGCCTGCTCTTATGTTTTTACCTTTGTAAGTATTCCAATGAATGTCATTAGATTATTTATTTAATGATTATTGCTTCTTTATGCTGCGTAACTAAGTTTGATGATCGTTCCGTTAGTCCCTTGACTTCGACTGACGTGCTCATAACATTTAGCTGCTAATATTCTTGAATTTGCTACAACTCATTGTCGTTTTCCGCTTTTTCTTTTTAAGAACTTGTTGCGTGCTTGAAATTCAACCATTTAAATAACGACCCCTACTCAATAAACAGTGAATTAAAAGTTATCTGTTCTGTAGGGGCCAATCTCTCTCAGGATGATAAGTCAAGTAAAAAGGATGGTGTTGCAGATTCCGAAAGGTCTACTACAGACAGCAAAATAGAAAAAATCAACATAAGTTTACATCAAGAGATGAACCAATCAAATTCTTCTGCTGTAGCAAAAGATAATCCATTTAAACTTATACAAGGCTATGCTTCTGATGACGGCTCTGAAAGTGATAATGATCCACATTTTGAAAACCTTAGTCCTGAAGCAGTCTCACGACAAGTCAAAGCTGAAAGTGACAATGAACTTCATTTTGAAAACATGAGTCCTGCAGTCTCACGACAAGTCATAGCTGAAACTGAGAATGATCTTCATTTTGAAAACATTAGTCCTCAACCAGGCTCGCCACTATTCAAAGAAAATGATATAGAAACTAAGAATTCTCCTGAGCTTAACACGGGACGGGGGCCATTATCCGGGCCTGTTACCGAAGCTTCTTTGGATATATCATCAAAAATTCTGGAACCTTCTACACAAACGGAGAATTTGGAGAACAGAATTGATGGTGGTACATCTGTAAAACAAACTGAACGACGAGAGGGTGATGACACTGCTGGTCGTAAAAATGATGGGTCCAAGAAACAAGATGGTAATGCTAAATTAGAAGTCGATGAGTTTGGGAGGGTAGTAAAGAAAGATTCTAGTGACAGTGGTTCTGATCATTACTCAAGGAGGCGTAGTAGAAGAGATAGAAGTAGGAGTAGAAGTCGGTCTCCTCATGGAAGGAGGAGGAGGAGAAGAGAGAAACGCAGTCGGTCTCGCAGGTAGCCAGTTTTTCTTTTATCTATTTTTGGCATATACTTTAAGTTTCTGATTTTGTAAGCAGTCAACTATATTTATAATTTTTGTTGCTTTACAGCTGGTCCCCTAAGAAAAGAAGCAGGAGCAGGTCTCCTTATAGAAGGAATAGAAGTCAGTTACAAGAAGCTTGTTTGGACCATCGTCGAGGCAAGTGCTTTCGTTCTGAGTGTCGGTATTTTCATGAACCTGATAAGACCGAGGAATCTAGGTGGCATAAGAACAAGCAGCAGTACCACGAGGTGTCAGATAAGTTTGAAAACTCAGATAAATTATATCCCAAGAAAAGTGAGGACGGCATCCCAGAGTTTGCAAAGAAAGAGTTTTTTGACCCTCCAAGTGACTCTGCTGAGGTGGCAAGTGGTCATGAAATTAAAACCTTTGATGTTCCTTCACATTCTGCTTCAGCAGGTATTTATCCTCAGTACCAAGCTCCACCATCTTCTGTACACCCTCGGTTGGCACCATTGCCACTACCACCACCACCACGTGGCGGTCCCTTGCCACAGTATCAACAGAATCAGTTGCCTCTCTCAACTAACTATCCTTTTCAGAACTTTGTCAGACCATTCCCTATGAACTACCAGATACCCCAACAATCTGTAGGTTCTTATGAACAGCCAGGTTTAGTTTCTTCAAATTCAATCTTCTCGCAGGACCCACCACCGCCACCACCAGCGGGTATGATACAATCATTCTCCGGTGAAAACGTACCTAGAACATCTGAATTTGCGTTGAGAACCTCGAGCCATTACAATCCTTATGCATCAACCTTTGATCAACCAATGAATACACATTTCCGTTCAGGTGTCATAAATCAAGATACAGTGACATCTTTGAGTAACCAGTATGGTTCTTCAGTCGGTCAGAATCACGCACCTGATGTTGGGCAAATGCGTCAGTTTCCACAAGGTAATCAATATGATCCACTGTTCGACAGCATTGATCCATCTTCTAATAGGGTTGTGGAAGTGGAAGAGAACAGCAAGTACAAAGCGATTGCTGTTGCTGTAAGTGAGGAAAATGATGAGTTTGGTGAGACGGCTGATGCTGAGGTTGGTGCAGTGGAAAATGACAGTCCTAGCCCTAGCTCTCCAATGGATTTACCTGATATGGCCACTGGGGAGATTGAGATTGATCAAGTGAAGAATTCAGGAAAGACTAAAAAGAGCAAGGATTCTAGATCAATGAAACTTTTTAAAGTTTCTGTTGCTGATTTTGTGAAAGAGGTTTTAAAGCCATCATGGAAACAGGGGAATATGAGCAAAGAGGCTTTTAAGACTATTGTTAAGAAGACGGTTGATAAAGTGTCGGGAGCTATGAAGAGTCATCAAATACCAAAGTCACAGGCGAAGATAAATCATTATATCGATTCCTCTCAAAGAAAGCTGACTAAGCTTGTCATGGTAAAACACTAAAACTGTCCTTCACTCTTTTAGAATTTTTTACTCAAGTCTATTTGGACTTGTAATGACTTCCATCTCACTTTGGTTTTTTGTTCTTTTGAGGTAAAGAGTATTTGTAGCTAAACAAGCTCAAATGATTAGAGAAAATAATATATTTGTTGGTTTTTTGTTCTTTTTGTTTAAGTAAATTTTCCTTTTTTAATAATCATCTAATATGACCTTCAGTAATGTTCTTCATATTATTTTGCAGGGATATGTTGATAAGTATGTGAAGGCATAGTAAACGCGTGTGATATGCAGTTTTTGTTATGAGATGGAGATGAACAGACTCCCACTGAGTTGGTAGGTGCTTTACGTGAAGATATTACTTGAATTTTACAGACCAATATCTGAACTCCAACTAAGATTTACTGGCATTTGTTGTGTAGCAGAATTATGGGAATTGAAACTCGCCATATCTGATGGCTGATTATTTAATAAGTTCAGACCTCTACAGAGTTTTAAAGATTCCCTGAACCATGTATGTTATACATTTTTTTTCCAGCTTATGCTAGTAGCTTGTGCTGTTTAATAGATGGTGTATTTCATGTAATGTGTTTGTAAAGAGCAAGCAATGCAAATGTTCTTTATATATGTCATTTCTTGAATGCTTCCATGAGCTTAAATACTGTAGAATGAAATAGCACGGTTTACTTTTTACATAGTTTCTACTGATTTAACTTCGATTTTATGATATGACTCAGGATCATATACTGCCTAATGTGTACACTACATCTGAATTCCGAACAATCTATGTTATGAAATTGTAGAAAGTGTGTTCCTGGGTTATTTCGTTTAGGTGTTCCTTTTAATAATGGAACGTGCAGTTAAGTTTCACTTGTACAGGACTAGAGATTTGTATTTCTTATCGGGGTTAAAATTTTTATGTCTTCATCTTGGTAATGTTGTATTGTATATATCATTCTAAAGCTCTTTTTAATGCATCAAGATCAAGGTCATAAATAGCGCGAGGCGTGGCGTGGCGGCATGCAGACGCTCGCTCATCACGGTAAAGCGAATCTTTTATTTATAAGGATATAAGACGACAATGAAAGTATGAAAATATTTATATATTCATATCAAAATTTATATATATCGAGTTCTAACATGTGGCGTATAGTGATGGCGCGTAGCGTGACGCGTCGAAGACGATCGTTTCACGCTATGGCGCTCATGGCCTTTTTAACCATGATCAAATTACCAAAAGTGGTAAGATGGATTGTTTGGGCTACTTAAGTCACATGTTGAGATAGGTCAGTTTTGCTATTGGGCCAAAAGGACGGGTTGGTTAATCAGTCAAGGGTCAATCCAATTGGGTTTGTGGCTTGATCAAATCCTTAACTTAAAATGGAAACCACAACCCACATTCTTCATGTATCAATCTGCATGAACTATGTCGAACTTGAAATTATTAATTTCTACCCGTTTGATATAATACACTGTATAAAATAATTGACGGCATCTATCATCCAGAAATCATAGCGGTGAATCTGAGGATGGCCATTGTTTGCGAGTCTAAAGGGATAACATATAGAGAAAGAACCGATACCAAAATCGTGGTGGGAATGGAATAAACTTTTTTATAGGAATATAGGACCACTAAGCTTGAACTAGTTTGTATTCTGTCTACAACACCTTATCCGTATCTAGTAGATCAAGTTCAAGTCTTACGGTCGATGAATATATGAATCAGGAATATATAGCAGAACTGAATCCATAAATTTTCAGTTGTATAAATTGCCACCAAACTAAGAACTAGACAAAAAGAATATGGATGGATGAACCCTGTCTCACCAATGCATCTGGATGCGTAGCGAATAACAACGAACAACGCAACTCCGTTTTAACCCGTTAGAGACATCCTCAAATTTCACTTCAATCCGTGGTTATGAACAGTTATTTGATTGGAAGTCATGTCTTGTTGAAAGGTACAACTTGTGGGCATATGATTTTGCATGTGGGCATGTGGCTTTCAACTTCTAAGAAATATAAAAGAATAGCTTTGGGTCCACATAACCAAAGGCCCACAATCTACTCTTAGTTGGTCCCTATTCGACAACTCGACAAGTGACAATTAGAATAGAAGATAAGCCTGCCAAAAGCCCACAAAAAAAATATTTATAAGAATAGAAGTAATTTCTGTAAGTCGATTCTAATAATAAAGCTAGAAGCCTAGAATTCGTCATCACGTACATTTGGGATGTTGAAACATTCTCTTTTGTGAAAATTTGGCATCCTTTTACAACTCAAAAACTCAAATACGACTACCGCGGTTTCACCAAATCGTTGTTTTGTGAGAAGCAGATATTATTCGGTTCCAAATTTTGGACATCATCACGAAATGTAGTGTCATGTAAGAATGCTAACGCGATGGCTTGTGGTATATAAATACTCACTATAGTCGATATGTAGGGTAACAATTTTCTTTTCTTTGTTACCACTACAAGTTTGTAACTTTATAACTTCATCCATAGAACAAAGTCAACAAACCATATGCACCCAACTATGTCAATTTTATTTCTTACCAGCATTACATAGTTGAACTATCTCCCAAAGTCTCCTTTGGTAAAATGAGTCTAACCAGAGACCATATAACACAAAAATAGCTAGCATTATACTCTAGAAGCATATTACAAATGTTTTCAACACAATATCTACAATAATTAAGGTTTATAACTTTTTTATCTGTATGATTGTATCATATAATTTACTAATGATTGTCTATATATTAATTATGTTAAGTATGATTAAGCCAAGTTGTACCATGTGCCATATTGATCCCTTTGACCAACTTTGTGACTTAATTTTGGTTCCTTCTCTTCATTAAATATCTCATCATATGCTAACAAATAATTATAAGTAATTAGTTTGAAATAGTAGTTTAAACAACATTTTGGCGTCTAATCGAACGCTATATGATGCAAGTCTATATCATTGAGAAATAGTTTCATACAGTTGATATATTGTATGTCATAATAACTTTTCGATAGCAAAATTATTGTTTAACAAAACAATGGTTTTCTCATGATTATGATTTTTAATAAATCATGTTAAGGTTAATATGAGGAAAGTGAATATGAAGTTGTCTCACATGTGACTTTACATGCGAAATCACAATCACCCTAAACTACGTCACTTGATTATTTTATTTTTATAAATTTGAGTAATGAAACTGATATGCTTTTAGAAAGCACATTAACAATATCAGATATGATGCATCAAAAACTAACTCACATATTATACTCAGTAAATCATTTCTAAACACATGCAATGCAAGCCCTTTCTGCTTTATGTATGTGATTTTGTTTGGTTGCACAATGATTTCGAATATTAGCGTGACACCATTGGCCTATTGGAATCTTATGGGTAAAATTGTAATTATACACAAGAGTGGTCTCAAGATTTGTATTTCTGGCACTTTATGAATGATTTTAGTGGTGGGGATATATGAGAAAATGAGTGTTAAAAAGCTTGCAGAAAGTAGTGTGGGGTAGGTAATCATGTGCCAATGAAATGAAAGTGATCATGTTTTTATCTTTGATGTTTAAACGCATGATCGACATCAAATCCAAAAGGCAAATATATTACTCAGAAAAGTTAAAAAGTTATAGACATTTTAAAGGAACAAGTAAACATTATAGTTAATAGCTTACAAAATTTAAAAAGTTATAGACATTTTAAAGGAACAAGTAAACATTATAGTTAATAGCTTACAAAA
Organism: Chrysanthemum lavandulifolium; assembly: GCA_022545495.1. Taxonomy (NCBI): domain Eukaryota; kingdom Viridiplantae; phylum Streptophyta; class Magnoliopsida; order Asterales; family Asteraceae; genus Chrysanthemum; species Chrysanthemum lavandulifolium. The sequence goes on along the minus strand of CM040242.1, from coordinate 81,111,831 downwards.
TTGATGATGTTAAATCAGTGGTGATAATGTATTATTACTAAATCCCTTTATTAAAAACTCAAAAAATTTATAAAAATTAGTGGAAACCTAAGATACTATATGTTATTATTATTATTATTATTATTACTGATCATAATACTAAAACTTCCGTATACGTGCAAGGTATAATTATAAAGTTGAAGCATATTTATTCACATATATAAATAAATACATGTACTTCAATTTTTTAAATTAAATAATATTTGTAATATAGTTATGTAAACTAAATTAATTTTGATACTAAAACTGCGTGTATGTATACCTTTCTAAAAAAAAAGAAGAAAAAACTAAAACTTCGTGTATGCATGAGATTATAATACATATAAGCAAATGATTTTAAATTTAACTTAGGTAAAATTAGTTTACATGGACAGTAATTTGAAACTAGTATATATTGCGGCAATGTTTGGCACAAAGTGATATAAAGTATTTTGAAGCGGTGAGCAATGAATATTTTGGTTTTTAGTACGCGTTTGACAAATGAGCAATGAGCTTTGTTATTTTTTAAGAATACTCATTTTTCTAATTTTTAAAAAGGCATGAATATGAACCACGACCATCATTCACACTCTACTTTCAACAAACACACCCTATATATACTATATATATGCATTGTAAAGAAGTAAATGAATTTTTCTTTTTTTCTTTTTTGACAATTTTTATATTTCATTTTGGTTTAAAGTTAAAACAAATACAATAATTGTTGTAACTTGGTTGAATTCATAGGGCACACCCACATCCATGTGACACCTTTCCTTTTTGCATGTGAAGAGGGATCCCCTTTAGTTTTCTAAATAAGACAGAATATTTGTTTTGTATTACGTGTACTATTCTTTAACTTGTACAAAAATTGATTCTTTTTAAAATCTTTTTTTCTTTAATTCGACAAAGAAAATGAGGCTTGAAACATATATATTTGAAACAGGGTTCAGCTAAGTAGACATGTATTGACATTTACCGCATTTCAAATTCAATATAGAGTTAATAACTTGATATATCTCGTTTTTAGCCATTTTGTATCGGTTTCTAGGACTTTCAAACAAAAGCTACTTAGGTAAAACAAATTGACTTTATAAATACATTAGCATAATATTACTAGCTTGTTTCTTAAGACATGAATGAAAGATATGCAATAATTTGTTTTATGCACTTGGACATGAAAATTAAATGACGCATACATAGATATACTTGTTTGTGTGGCACAAACATATATACAAACTCACCCTTTTCCAAGGCCAACTCCATGATGGCCTCACATTTTTGCTCATGGGTTTCCTTCCCCAAAATGATAAGGCTATCTTTCAACCATATGCATGCGTATGATTGTGGAAGTATTAAATGACATGATCAAACTCGATATACCATATTCATTTAAAGCAGAAGGTACAGTGTGGTGTAAAGATTGGAATAAAAAAAGAAAGAAATGAATCTAGGAAATTTTGAAACCCGCACTAATTGAGACGGGGCGAGTCATGTTTATCAGGTTATGAGACAGGTTTGAGTCTTAAACAAGGATTTTAGTGGGATTTGGGGCGGGGAGCGAGAAAGAACATCCCGGCCTCACCCGACAAGGGATTTGGGGCGGGGAGTCTTAAACATGACATTTCGTTTAAATTCAACTTGAGCGGATCATAATCCTTTTAAAATAGAGAATGTATTAGTTTACTACTCATGCTTCAAGATTTTGGTTAAATATGTCTGTAACACCCCAACCCGACAAGGGTCAAAATGTCACATTATTGTGTCAATCAGAACACAATAAACGCAAGCAGAAGACTTAAATAAATAAGATACAAGTCATGAAACAAATAACTTATAAGGAATACAAAAATGTTCAAATTCTTAAACGAAAAGAAATAAACAAAACATTAACTAATTCCAGAGGACAAGGAATGCTAAGGTTGGGTTGGTCTACTAAAAGCTCCTACTCTCATCACTTAATCCAAGCATCCCGCTTAATACCTGCCGCGGAGAAAAGAAAAATGCGGTTGAGCTAACGCTCAGTGAACATATATAAATAATGAAAAGCAATAAATCAAACATGAATAAACGAAACGAATCCAACGAAAACCTACTGAACAAGATGTTAACTGAATATGGTATTAAGGAATAATTAAAGGGTTATGAAGAAATAATAACTGAACTGTTAAGTAATTTCTCAAGTGCCTAAACATGATACATGAATAGACCAAAATAACCAAACATATCATATCATATCATATCAATCAATCATATCATATCATATTATAACAAATCGTATTAAATAGAGTGTACGGCTCTCAAAAGTGTACGACACACACATATATCTGAACTGAGTACCTAATATGCATCCATACGCTCCTACAAAATAAACATCATATATAACCATACACTTGCTTTTGGCAAGTATACTTACGTATAGAATCATAATCATAATCAAATGCTAGCACAAAAGGGAATGCTGTGGACAAAAACACACCTTCACAGATAGCGTCATGCCATTGGTGCCTCAATGACATGGCCATGGTACCTCCATGGCTAGTTAGTACTTTGGGCAATGGATTAGGTTATACAATATAAGTAAACATATGGTAACGATCAAGGATTGTTCATCAAAGATAATATAAAAGGAATAAAATAGATAAGCATCACATGGCATAATCAAACGAATATCTAAATAGATATGGAATTATATCAAATGGAATCACAAACGAATATCATAACAAATGAAACAAAATCAAAGATCAAAGAGTCATAAGAAACCCTTACTGATAAATGGCAGAATATTTGTACCTTAGCAAATAAAATGAAAGCAAATGTAAAAGTGAGCACAAGGAAACAATGTCACGTCTTCTTCAACAAATCTACACGAATTAGGGATCATTTAATACTTATATGTTCATTTAATTCCATAACGTATTTTTAGTACTTATTATTAACCACATTATCATATTAGGGTTTACTTAGGTTAAGTGATCAAAACTGTGAAAAACTAGAATGGGGGGTTGAATAGTTTTACTGATTTTAATTTAGATTTCAAAAGTTTAGATTCAATCTTATGCGAAATCTTATGGATGAATAGATAGTACCAAAACATAAAGTAAGTAAATAATGCAAGTAGAGTAAGAGATATAAAGTAGCGACACAAGTGATTTATAGTGGTTCGGCTACAAGGACACCTTCCTTGCCCTACTCCACTCCCCGAGTACCCCACTCTAGAGTTCAAGCACTATGTCAATAAGCTCCTTCAAATTGGCGGAGAAGCCTTACAACGTCGCTTACACTTTTTCCGGTACAAAGCTGAATACCGAGTTCTTCCACGAGGTAGAACCAAACCTTTACACAACTATTACACAACAAATATGTGAAATAAGGAATACAAGTAAAGCTACTGAAATCTCGTGGATGGAAAAATCAATCAAGGACCCTTTGCTTGGATGACTTGTATGAGTAACGTGATCTCGCCTTCGTGAATGACCTAAAAGAGAATCACAACAAAAGAGAGAAGAACTACAAGAATTATTAAGTGATCTGAGGTTAAGAGAGTGAGATAATATATGAGAGAGTTGTAAGAAGAAGTGTGAGAAACAATGAAGAAATGGCTCACTATTTATAGACATTTTGTCTACAGGTAAGCCGGTTCCAGCGGATCCCTCACCTAAGGGATCCGGCCAGTGTAAATTGAGGGATCCGGCCTCTGGGTCAGTGGATTTTGGATACCAAACCGGGTTATGGGTTATGGGTTATGGACCATGGGTCATAGACTTTGGATCATGGATACCCAACAAGATACATTGTACCTAGTCAATGGGTCATAGGTCTTGGGTTATGGACTTTGGGTCATCGATCATGAATAATACCCAACATAATTTCATGCAATGGGTCATGGGTTATGGATTAAGCTCTATGGGTATATGTCATGGTTCATGGTTATTATCCAACCTATTATATATTTTATTATAACACATTTTTATTACAACATATATGTAAATAAATAAAATGTATATATTTTGCAAAACAACATGTATTTTTAGAATTATACTTATGATAACTTTATATTTGATATCAACAAAACTTAACGAGATCGCTAAATATAAACAAACGTTTTTATAGTTTATTTGTATTAACAATCTCCCCTTTTTTGTTGATGACAAAATATAAAGTTATAGTGAGTAAAACTTAAGATTAGATGTAGGTTTTGAAAATGTATGTAAGTTTTACTCTCTTCTCCCCCTTTTTGGCAAAACAAAAAGAGGGTAGAGAAATAAGAAAAAAAATTGTGGAAAAAAAATATTCCACAAAGCACTAACTCTCCTTTGACGGTAGCTCCCCTTAGAATAGGGCATCAAGTGAGACATAAAAAATACCTACAAAAAAAATATTAGCGATAACATATAAATATAACCATGTAGAAGAAGAGAGAAAAGAGAGAAAACCAAGGTACGTAAACAAGTCCTTGTAATAGAACATCAATATGTAGTGGTATATATGCCACATACAAGTGTAAAAATAAGAACAAGGGTTTGTTCTTTATAAAGACCTTGTTAGGTCACTAGTTTTACAAACACAAGTTATAGAGAAATAGATGAAGGCGATTGAACAAGTATCAAACACACACACACACAATATAGTATACGGTTAGGCGTGAGGCATATGTGAAAGATAAAACTTGAACAACCAACCCTCAAGTGAGGGTTATTACATTGTTTATATAGGCAAGGAGCTAGGGCAACACTCCCTCTCCTTCCCTATTCCTTATTGGGCTTGGGCCTAAGCTTATGGGCCTTCTACATAAGCTTGACCTTAAACAAACATAAAGGCCATAATAAAGCTACCTATTACATATGAAATATAAATACTTGAAATCTTGTTTAGGAGTGATTCCAACAATCTCCCCTCAGTATATATGAATGTAAGCAGTGAAAGCGTTGACGTAATAGTAGTCGTGGCGTCTTCGACATTCTTCTTTCTTGTGAGAGGAATTGCCTTGATTCGAACAATCTCCCGGTGTAGAGATAGTTATCTTCAAGCAGTTATGCTTGACGTCATCTTTAACTTTGTTCTTTGATCATTGTTCTTTGTGGTGAAAGTGATAGTATGTTGTTGTGCGCATCGATGCGCTTCAGTGCCTTGTTTGCTCCGGTGTCTCACGTCATTCTTCAACATGCTCACACGCTCTTTGGCGTTGGAAATCAATCTTGATGAAGTTTTGTAAGTCTTTGACTTTGTAGATTCTTTGATTGATGAAGAATCATTACACTGTTGTGTTGCATTTGAATAGAACTTCCATTAGTGATGATGTTGGCGTGAGCATGAGAAGAATCAAGACGATCATCCCGCTCCCGAGCTTCCATAAGAAGAAAACATTTCAAGCGGTTAGTAATAAGCGGTTTCAAGCACTTACAAGTTTGAACTTGAGAGTGTTAACGACATAGTGTGAAAACACAACTCTAATTCTTACAAAGGCCGTTCTGAACCTGAGTCCCACAAGTGAGATAACGCGATGTGCAGAAGTACATCTGATTCGAGATAGTCATTGAGGTACACGAAGCATCACCTCTGATGTAGATCGTTTGAGACACACTCCGCGTAATCCACGGGAGTTACCGAAAGTGACTTCTTTGTCGAGGCATTTGATGTTGACCTGGCGGGAGTTTCCATTCAATCACCGAGGATCACGGATGTGAACCTCTCATAAATGTTCTCGACAGATTGCTAAGATGCGTGAAGGACTCGATATGAACCATCGATAATCTTATTTGTTGATCATCAAGTGATTAAATGTCAAGTGTTCCTAAGAGATCTTTTGATGAATCTCGTGGCTCTAGACTCGATAGTGCATTTTGGTTTTCTGGCGGAGACTAGGGAGAGGTCTCCTTCTTCAATACCATCGATCTCTAAGAGAAAGCCAATAGTTTACGTAGGGTTCCTGTGAGAATGAAACAAGCTACATTGAGAGAAACTTGAGTAGCTAAGAAGGTTTAGTGCATGCGTCCTTTGGGTCTATGATGACTTTTAATCTTCAATACCGGTGTCACTAAGTGACCGATGTATATGAATTGAACCCGTGTATGCGCCTAAGTTGAATAACGGAGGGCTATTTCTTTTCACCTTTACTTTACATTTCTTTTGATTCTTCAACTCCTTCTTTCTCCGATTCTCATTTCTCCTTTTATAATCATCCCTAAGGACTTCTAACACTAACTAATGGTAGTGTCCTTGGGTAGATCCTCCGACTCTGGCGGATCATAGACAGTTATTCTAACCTTAGTCACCTTATAACTCCATGACTAACCTATGTTTGTCATTAAAACCATTGTATGTGAAAATCTCTCTCAAAGGGTTTGTTAATGAAAACATGTTTGAACCATGAGAGATGATGTTTTGCATAAATACTCCCCTCACATGTGCTTAATAGTTTTGATGGTTAAATGCACGGTGAGGAAAAAGCGCGACTTTTGAATTGATCCATTGAAGATAGACAATCCCCGCGAGACACGGTTCGTTGCATAGTTAAAGAGTTACATTGTCGACTTTTAGGTGACAACTAGCTCTAATAACTACCTTGAAGGTGTAGACAAACCTTGGAAGGTTGTCAAACCCGTCGAGTTCATGTCTATCAAAAGTTTCTCGAATGGTACTTTCTACTTGGACAAGTCCTTTGCGAGACACGTTTACATTACTAGAGAACTAGCTTGAAATTATTACCCGTCGGGACAAGTCTTTTCGAGTTACAAGCAGTTTAGTACCGTCGATTCGTTGGTTAAGTCCGAGGTGCCTGATTCATTTGCATTTTGCACAACATATTTCTTATCACACAAATTTTCTCCCCAAAAAATGGCATATAAAATGTTATTTTGAAATGTTTAAGAATAAATATGACCATTTCGAGTGTTGCGGGAAGAGTGACCACTTGTGAACAATTTGTGAACAAAATTTTAATTCAAATACTCCCCTCAACTAGTGATATAAGCGGTTGAGTTTTTGAAAATCATATGGGAAGTACTTGTGTTTTGAGCAAAACCTTGAAAAGTGAAAGGTTTGATAGGTTTACTCAAAATAAGAAGCTTTCGCTCCTTTTATAAGGATTGTGGCATCGAGGCGTACCACGGGGTCCTTTCTTGACAATTACGGGTTGTACTTTGTTATGTGTGCACAAGCCATTAACATATATAATCATACATCCAAAATTATATGAAGGAAGCAATTCAAGGGTACCGGAAGTGCGGTGATGTTCCAGTGCGCGCAGGCGTTGAAAGCGGTGATGTTTCTCTGGGTCGACCACCAACATAGCTCTCAATCGTGCAGGCGATCCCTTCGAACAACCGTTCATCAATCATGGTGATGATGCATCTCACATCCCTCCTTTCACGAGAATTCCGGTAGCTTAGGAGACCCAACTTTCAGCGTATATCCTTCAACTGTCGCCAATCCATCCCTAACCGACTTCAAGGTATGATCCCAATTTGTGGAGCTCACTACACGCCATTAAGCGGTTTCTTTGAAGTTCACTATGGTAAACAACGCCGAAAGGTTTCTTGATGAGTGTATATTGAGATATTTGGTTGAGATCGGGAAGAGTAAGCGTTGGAGGAGTGAGGTTGACACGCGTCGATAAGATTCAACGACCATCCGGATATCTTCAACACGTTCTTTGATCACGATCGTCTAATGAAGATGAGAAGCCGACTTGATAAATTCACGTTGAACTTGATCGAGAATTGTCTCATACGACCACATACTTTGGCAAGGTACATGTCTTCGATGTCGTTGAGGATAAGTTCTCAAAGTCGACCTCGGAGAATCCATAGTCTGTTCATCTTGTCGTTTGACTATGATATTCTTCAAGAATGTGTAGTCCCACTTAGACTTGAGATCAATGTGTTTGATGGCCACGATGTCCTTAGAACTATACACCGCATGTTGAGACTTACGAACCAGGCGACACGTAGTAGATTCTTGGCGTTCGGGCCAATGATGAATCCCATACAATGCATCTTGGTCGTATGCTTGCGTTGTCGAAAACAAGTGATTTGCACGTTCCTCGATAGCTATGCGGTTTGAGTAAATAGCATTGGGAATGGAAGAGTCAATGATGTAGCGTATTTTCGCGAACCATCGCTACCGTGTAAGAGAAAATCGGATCTCTGTTAAAGAAGTATCGGAAGGAATCCGTGGTTCGTCTGTTTGGCCAATGGTCGGTAGGGGTTTGGTCCAATCGGTGTAGTATGGAGGTTGTCCCTTTGTGTGAAGTCAATGTTTGCTTCGGATTGAGCCAATCCATGTTGTTAGACATAGCTCGGCGATGTTCTCAAGATGATATTCGACCTCGAGGGCACTTTCGAGCTGTCTTTTAGAAGTTGAAGCGCTTCATTCTTGATTCGCTTCAATTGATTTCGTCATTTTCTTCACATGGAACTTTTCTTGCAAAAGTTTTGCGTGCTCAATGTAGAACCGTCTACCAATTCTTGACCTTCATCGGGGTAGGAGTTTGATTGACAAGTGTGGAGAACCATTCAAACTCTTGGTTTTATCGTCATCTAGCCATGATACGACTCGGTGAGTCGTCTTCTTCTTCTTTTGGAAGGCCTTGATGATGATCTTGGTTTTGCACTTGTTTGGGTGAGGTGGGTTGTTGTCGGGGCTCAAGGACCTCTTCATCGTCACCACCCGTATACTCAAAGTAATCACTTGTTTTATGAGTCGGGGTGGTAACTCGGAATCGTCCGAGGTTTATCGATGAAGACCGGGTGGAGGAGACTTTGTTGAGAAGAAGTCCGTGGTGGAGGAGGTGGCATCAAGTAGATTTACCGCATCGCTTATGACATTTAGGTGCGAGTCCTTGTCCTTATCATCGTCATCTCTTGGTTGTTTGGGTTGATCGGTGACTCCTTGCATGAAGATCCGAGTTGAAAATCAAGTAGATTTTGAAAATTTAGCTTCATCCGAGTAAGCGTTCGGATCGCTTTGACATTTGCATCACTAGTTTAGCGATTAACTTTCATTCGAGAGATCGACTTCTTTGGCCATTGTATGTTTAACCAATGCAAAGATGTTAGGGTGAGTTGTCGGAAAATACTTCTCTAGTCACACCGGGGCGGTGTCGAGAAGAAATTTGTGGGTATGATCTCTTCTTTGTCTTTTCCGGTTCCTTTTGGACTTTAGGAGCGATATCACGAAGGTACTTGTTAGTGTAACCTTGATCATTTCGTTCGGTTCCTCTTACGATGACTCTTCATGAACTTGAACAAATTCCTTTCTTTCTCCATCTTGTCTTTCTCATCATTTAAGTCTTGAATCGGTAGCAAACCAATTCAGTTTTCTGTAAAGTATGTCCTTCTTTCTGACTTGTTGGACAGCTTTCACAATCTTTGCATGAGTCTGAGAAATCCAAGATTTAGGTGGTTTCTTCACTGATTTGGATGATGATCTGGTTGACTTCGTTGATGGTGGTTGTGATGAATGAGACGAAGAATCCGATGATGATGAGATGTGAGGAGATTCCGGGTCCTTTGGTGGTTCAGAAGTTTCCTTCTGTGAGCGTGTAGGACTATCCAGAAGCAACTTGTCATAATCATCATCTTTATCTTTCTCCGTCTTCTCAGTTTCCGGTTTCTCAAAATCATATACAATAGTATCCTCTGCAGGCTTTTGTTGTTGCGAAGAGTGGTGGCACGGATCCCTTATTGGGTCGATTAACGCATCGGGATCACGGAGAGGTGGGCAACACCACTTGATCCTCGGGGCCACCCATTTGATCTTTAGCAAATTCTTGACCTTTTGGCGATGTCGGACGATTTTGAACTTCTTCTGTATGATTTATCCAGTTGCTCTTCTTCTTATTCATCGAGCTTTCATCATGTGACACAAGTCTGAGTCTTCCTTTTCCTTTATTAGTTTGAGGACTTGGAGGTTTTGCTCCGAGGATTTTCATCCTTTGCGGTTTGAGTATGTGATCTCTTCATACGTGTCGGTAGCATCGAGTCCTCGTCCTAAGCTGTCTTTGCGGTTCACGTGAAAGGATCGGAGTGGCTTCGAGAAGGAACTTTTTCTTAGGGGTAGGTTTCCTCTTTGGAATAGGTTTCTTCTTTGGAACATTCCTCGACTATCTGAACTTGTGACACTTCCGGCACTTCCTTTTACGGTTCTCCTTACGGTGTTCCAGAGGATTTTTCGTCGAGATGACCAACTTTGCCTTGTCATTGCTTCGGATATCTTTTATGCGTTTGAGCTTTCGACATCTTGATTAGAAGAAATCAGCGACCGACACCTTGTTTCTTTGTAGGCGTTTCCTTGATTCGGCGGATAGAATAGGTTCCGTCAACATATCGTGATTGTCGGGGTCATTGAGCCTCTTGGGAATATCGGGATGAAGTCCAAGTGCTCTGGATCAACAATTTAGTATATCGATGTAGGGAATCTTTGAGCCAAGTTTGTTGAGAAATGACATCATGTCATCCCAAATCGAGCTTCGATAGCGATGTGTTTCTTGTTGACCAATGCCTAGAATATTTGCGGTTCCATGAGCTTAGGGTGCTCATAGCAGTTGTCACGACCGAAGCAGACTTGGTGATGATCATGTAGAGTTCTCGGGGTTGAGGAATACTCTTAAGCTCTACGTGAGAATGCTTGGTGATTACTCGTGTAGCCTCGTCATAACCGATATCGATTAAGAATTGGAGAGTGAGCTCTTCAACGGTGTGGCATATAGTTTGGTTGGATCGACATCAAGAATTAGGAGAACATCCCTTAAGTGCGGTGTAATGGTGACTTGTTTGTGATTCGAGTCACCGTCGCGTGATCGTCATTGACCCTTTCCATAGTGTTCCGAGCTGTTGGATGTAGATCTCGGGAGCAGTTGCGAGTGAGTAAGCATGTTACGTCGGATGAGTCCTCGAATATCAATAGCAATTAGACACGAAGATTCGAGCAAGTGAGGGTGTCAAGGTCTACACGGAGATTATTCTTTCCTATCTTCATTGGATAGCCATGAGGATAGATATCGACAATGGAGAGAACTTGGTGCATCCACATTCATTTGTTCGACCATGTCGTGATCGAAATAACATTAGCCAAAAGAACCAACATATCGAAAGACATAATGTTAGTCAACGAAGGTCTTATTGTCTAGTTATTGAATGTACACGGTGGTAATGATTGTTCTGAGTCCTAAGTCACTTGTATGTTCAATAGTTCAATGATGTCGTGAAATGTTTCGTGAGTTAGTTAACTTTAAGTTTTAAAGTTTATTTTATCACTTATTGTTCACAACATATCAAACGATCTAAGTTTATTAGTGACATTTTTGGATTCGTGATGATATGATTAGTTTATTTACAAGTTTGTACACGTAACAATTCATAACGAAGGTATGATCTCGGCTTATGCGTAGGATTGGTAAAGTTATGCGTGAGCGGGAATGATATATGCGTGGCGTAAACTTACGCGTAGGATCCTAACTACGCGTAAGAAATGTTACAGCGTGTGGGAAAGGGAGACCTTATGCGTAGAGCTTATGCGTGAGCATATATTAACCTTACGCGTAAGGCTACTCGTAAGAGTTGACCTTATGCGTGAGGTCATTGTTTACGCATATCCTTCACGGGATACGCGTAGTCCCATATGTAGAACCTTATGCGTAGACGCTACGCGTAAGATTAATCTTACGCATAACAAGCTACGCGTGGGTGATCCTTATCGTAGATTAACAACAACCTTGATTACGAATATTATGTGTTGCAAGCACGAAATAAAGCATCACATCATCAATGATTAACATATAGCATTCATTTTATAATGATCAAAACACAATTGGACATTTTTCGATTCTGGCGTAGAAACTCTTACGCGTAGTTTTAAACCCTAAATCTACGCGTATGAATTTTAGCCATGGATTATGCACCAAAGTTTTTCGGTATATCTTAGATGTTGTGAGAGCAAATAGACCAAGTTTTAACACTTAATTTTTGGTGAATCAAAAATACCCAATCTCAAGAACCTTAAACCCTAATTTCAAATTGTTAACCAATTCGTGTTTCTGGGTGGTTAGAGACCTTGGAAATCATCAATTCAATAACACAAGATCATAACCCAACAATCTTTTTGACCAAAACACTTCACATTTAGAAATACCCAATTCGACTCATAAACCCTAATATTCAAAAATCATTAATTCGTGTAACTGGGTTTGTTTTGAGCTTAGAAACTATATCATAGATGTTGTTAAAACATTTTGACACATTCCTTTTAACCATAAACACATAACACATGATCATGTGTTCTTACGCGTAAGTGAAGAACACAAAATCACTCATAACAGTAGATTTGACCGTTGAATTCATTTGAAAATCAAAACCAATGTTCAAAAACATGTTAGAAACATTAATCCACTTACAAAATGAAGATCGAAACACGGTTTCTTGAGTGAATTTTATGCGTAGGATGGTTTTAGGTTTTGTAATAAATGAGAAGTGAAAGTAGGTGGGAGGGTGTTTTATTAAAGTGAGTTTAACCTTTGACAGTTTGGTCCCTCCACCTTTTCCTTTTTCAAACAAAGCCTTTTAACTTCCATTTTGGTTACCAAACAAAGATTTTAGGAAAGAAACATGACGACACTCCCCTCGACTTGAGAAAATAATGAAAGGTTATTAATTTAAGTCCGAGGGTGTCTTTGAACCGAAAATGTACCACCATTTGTATGAGAATCAACCGAGATATGATAACATGCAAGTACAGATGATTTGAAGCAGTTAATAGATTATTTTCTCCCCTCAACACTTGATCGGAAAAATATTGAATTTTGAAAGATTAAAGTGTTGTCGGAAAAATGTACTTGCCATGTTGAAAGAAAGATAGATTAGGAGAATATTTTTGTAGTTTTATCGGATTTTATATTTTTGTATTTTGTTTTGAAAATTGATTTACAAAAGATGTTTTGGTGTTTGATGGTTTCTAAGACTGTTTTAAGAGGTCATCAATTCCTCTTGAGTCAAACACCTCATACCAATCGGTGGACCAACTCATTAAACCTAGCGGGAGGCAAGGCTTTGGTGAGCGGATCGCCAATTGGTATCCGGTACCACAAAGTATAATTCAACGGTACCACATTCCACGTGGTCCTTGATGAAATGATAGCGTAGATCGATGTGCTTTGATTTAGAGTCTTGAATAGAGTTGCACGAGATGGCAATGGCACTCCGATTGTCGCGATACATCGGATTCTCATCAAATACGTAACCATAGTCTTTGAGTTGTGTTCTCATCCGGATGACTTGAGCACAACACGCGGACATGGCTACATATTACGCCGGTTGATGGCGAGATGTACAATCACGCTTCTTTGATTGCCAAGACACCGGTTTATCACCGAGAAATTGTAGAGCTCTGAAGTACTTTTTCTTGAGTCTAAGCATCCTGCGTGATAGCGCCGAAAAGGCGATTAGTTCAAAACCGAATCCTTCGGATACGGATCCCCAGTTAATGGTTCCCTTGATGTATCGGAGGATTCTTTTAGCCTCGAGAGGTGGGTTTCGATTGGTCGCGACGATAGCGGGAGCATAGATAAGCGGAAAAGACAATATCAGTCGCTGGTTGTTAGATACATGAGAGACCCAATTATACTTGGTATTTGGTAGGGTCAACCAATTTCCCATGTAAATCGACATCTAATTTCTTGGTATGAGTCATTGGTGTGGCATAAGTATCACAAGTTTTCATTCCAAATTTGTTTAACAATTCAAGGGCATATTTGGACCGACTCAAGAAAATACCACGGGGTGATTGATGAACTTGCAGTCCTAGAAAGAATGTAAGTTCACCCATCATGGACATTTCAAAATTTTTCTTCATTAGTTTTGCAAAGCGGTTGAAAACTTTTATGTGTCGACCCAAAATGATGTCATCCACGTAAATTTGAACAATTAAGATATGTGCCCGTGATATTGTATAAAAGAGTTGGGTCAACCGAGCCTTTGGTGAAATTATTGGCAATGAGGAAAGATGATAGCTTATCGTACCATGCAGGGGCTTGTTTGAGACCATAAAGAGCTTTGTTCGGTTTGTAGGCGTGGTTCGGGAACTCGGGATCAACGAATCCATCCGGTTGGTCGACATAGACCGTTTCTTTAAGTTGTCCATTGAGAAAGCGCCGTTTTGACATCCATTTGATGACCGTCATATTCATATGAGCGTGACGCGAGAAATATCGAACGACCTCAAGGCGAACAGCCGGAGCAAAAGATTCTTCAAAGTCTATTCCTCTTCCGACGATAACCCTTAGCAACTAGGCGTGACTTGTTTGGATAACATTCCTTGACATCAATTTGTTTTCCAAATCCATTTTAGACCAATGACGTAGACCCTGTTGGTCTTTCAACGAGTTCCCATACTTCAAGACGTTTGAATTGGTTGAGTTCTTCTGCATGGATTCAATCCGGTTGTCTTTTGTCATTGCGTCTTTAATGTTTTTAGGCTTAGATTGGCGAGCGGTGAGAGCATAAATGCAATGTTCACCATCGTGTGAAGACGTTGTCTCGTAACGACCGGTTGATTCGGGTTGCCAATAATGTTAGCGAGAGGATGGTCTTTTGTCCATCTATGTGTAGAGGTTGATTTTGGTATACATTGTGCGATTCGAGGGTTCAAATGGTTTGTTGAAGATTCTGCGACATCCGGTGTAGCGATCTCATTGGCAAACGGGTTGAGAACGCATTTGGATCAAAATCTGCGGTGGGGTACTTCATTGAGAATATCATCACGGTTCATCATTGTTGGAAGCGGTGTGTTCAAGCTGTTGTGTTGGAGTCAATGGTGTAGGTGCATCTTCAACGAGAGTTGTTGTAGCAGTGTATCGGTATAGGAATATTATCGGGTTGTGCGGGAAGCAATGGATACACACGAGCACGTTCATCAATATCGTCACGAATAGAGGAGCAAATAACCTTTCCATTTTTGACGAGTTAGGCGGGGCTTTGTTCGGTGATGATGGGGTTGAGGAAGTTTAATCGGTTGTGACCGGGTTCTAAGCTATTGTACTCGAAGCCATTTCCGTGAGTTCATCGAAATGAGCATGAATCGTTTCCATTACCTCCTTAGTTCGACGATTCCAGTTGAAACCTTTAGAATTGTCACGGTATCCAATAAAGACTCCAATATCGACTTTGGCTTTGAGCTTTCCAAAATCATCACGATCATTATTCGGATAGCAAAGGGATCCAAATACATGAAAGTGTTTGAGATTCGGTTTGTAGTTGTGGACAAGCTCGAAAGGTGTTTTGTTGTGGCGTTTGTTATCATAGAACGGTTTTGAGTATAGCATGCGATGAATCGACACGCCCATAAGTAACTGGAAGTTTAGCATTGATTAACATTGTTCTTGCGCTTCCACTAACGTTCGGTTTCGTCTTTCAACAACTCCGTTTTGTTCGGTGTACGTGCAATAGATGTTTGATTTGAATTCCCACTTTCTCATAAAATTCACGAAGGGTTTTGTTGACAAATTCGGTTCCTTTATGCATTACGATTATCCGACGGTGTTGCGGTGAACACGTATTTTTGT
Source organism: Chrysanthemum lavandulifolium (assembly GCA_022545495.1). Taxonomy (NCBI): domain Eukaryota; kingdom Viridiplantae; phylum Streptophyta; class Magnoliopsida; order Asterales; family Asteraceae; genus Chrysanthemum; species Chrysanthemum lavandulifolium. Next base: position 81,096,257 of record CM040242.1, on the reverse strand, counting down.
GAGAAAGGTGATGATCATTTGTGGAGCTTGGTCTTTGCTTGAAGAAAGTAGACCCAAGTCCATCGTGAGTAGTAATCAACAATTACTAAGATGTAGCGTTTGCCATTGATCGTTTGCACGCGCATCGGGCCACACAAATCCATGTGAAGAAGATGTAGTACATCTTTGAGGTCGTGTTCCACCTTTGAAGGAAAATGAGCACGAGTGCTTTTCCCTTGTTCACGGTGAGCAAAGGTGATCTTTTGAATACCGGAATCATGGGAGTCCTTCAACTAGTTTGTGTCGAGCAAGGTTGGTGATGGTTTGAAAGTTTAGATGTGAGAGGCAGCGATTGCCATAGCGAGGATTTTGTAGATGTTGCCTTTGAAAGTAAGCAAATGGGAGAGGAAGCAACCATGTCTTGCATAGAGATAGTGTAGAGACTAGAATTACGCGAGCGGACATAAGGTCATTTCCTTGTAGATCACGAATGAAACAAGTTTTCTCCCGAAAGCAACCTCCAAATCTCCATCACAAAATTGACCTCGAAAGCAGTTGTGACCGAGGCCTTCCACATAGTAAACCTCACGATTTCGATGTTCCCATTGACATAATCTCCGTAGCCCATGATGGTGCTGAAGTGATCGTTCGAATCGGCGGTGCCAATGAACTTTGCAATAAAGTTTGATAACAGTTTAAGGTTGCTGTCATGTGTCGGGAACATCCGCTATCAACAATCAGAGAATGATCCGTATCACTGCATTAGACACAGGGCGACACGGATGGAATAGAAGTAGATGTGGAACCCGAAATGTTAGAGGGTTCAAGCGTGTATGTTAGACATACACATTGATAATTTTAGGCATCCATTTAAATCCTAGTGTGTTATATATCCATTTCGCCATCTATAACTACTCTTTGCTTTAGTCTTAGTGAAAACACTAGGTGGTACTACATTCTTAGGAGGTGAGCGGGAGCTCTTGTGATAGCAATGGTTGCCTTAGAATCTAAAGAAGGCGGTCTACCAAGCACGGACTTAGAATGATTAGTGGGCCTAGAGGTATTCCGATTCTTAGGATTCCGTAATCGAGATTATAGCTTTAGCAACACATTTGTCATGACAATCAATTCATACTCTTTCGACAAATAACACAAGGTGCATCGATGAATATCAAAAGTACTTAACGGTTTAGCATTCGTTACATCACTATTTGTATTACATTTGCGGACGCAACATCTATAGTGGAAGCAACATGGGTTTTATTCGAGTCCTAGGGTGTTCTTCTACTTTAGCATTCCTTATTGATCTTTTCTTGGTCGCAACTTCCTATTCTTCGTTTGAGTGCTCTAGGTCGTGAAGTGCGGACGTTTGGAAAAGATGCAACTATTCTGTTTCGATGAGGGAAACACATTAGCAACTTGTGATTTGGCGTGGGAATTCTAGGTTCATGATTACTAAGTGTGGTGGTGCTAATCTCTTAATCACGATGGCGGAAGTTGTTCATACTTTCCTAACATTTCCGTAACTTAGAGATAGTGTGAATCGGATCTTGATTTTCGAGCGAATATTTCCGGCAAAATTCATGACATCTCTAGTGTGAGCAAGATAGTGATCAAGTTCGTTTGATGCTTCAAGTCGAGTCTTTTGAGTAAATCAAATATGACACCATATTCTGTTTAACTTTTAAAAGTTCTTGTTCATATTTTGAGATTTGACTTTTCAAAGACACGTTTTGATCATCCAGTTGCTCAATTTTAGGATCGAAGATTTTGCACTCAATGAGCGATTTTCTTTTGAAAACTAAGTTGATGATTGTGAATATCTTTTCACACCAATGAAGACGACGTTTTGCATTGTAAATTTCAATGAGTAATCGTTTATTTTCGACTTTTAAAGACTCGATCGAAGCACATTCTCGGTGTTCTCAACAAGAATAACAGTTTCAACAATATCGCAGAGATGTAATCGATGCAAATGGCAAGGCATGAAGTAACACAACATTATGGATATCAAGAGATAACATCTTCCAAGAGTCGATCAACATCTTTTCTCAACGGTTTCTTTTTGCGTTTTGTGTTAGAAATAGATGTTTCGTTTTCGAAAGCGTTTTCATTACCCCAAGTTCCTTATGAAAATCCTTTTCCGAGCAATTGCACAACTTTTCAAGTTTTTAACATTAGGTAAAAGATTTTTCGAAAAATGTCTCTTTGTTCTCGCCAGAGGCGATTGAAAATGTTCAACTTTGATTTCGGAGCGATATTCTATCTCATGTTGTAAAATTTTGAGGTCGACCATGAAAATGTCAAAATATCGAAGGATTTTTCGATTTTCGGGTTTTGAGTTTACTTCACTAATGGAAGGTAAAGGACCATAAGTTTGTGCAAATTCATTTTGGGATTAACATTAGAAGACTCGGTGTTTTGATGATAACCCTTGGTGTGTTAGAAGAATCCGTTGGTGTGACGAAAGTGACGCATTTTATAATTAAAAGGTTTGTTGTAAACAACATTTTTAATTTTGATCGACTCTCGTCTTACGCATCTAATTCCTCTTGACGATGATATTCAACAACACTCATGTGATATTATCAATTTTGTATTCTTTGGAAACTTGAGGAGTTGTTTTGAATGTTTTTAGTGAAAGCTTTGGTTTGTAATCGCTAGATTTTTCCATATCCTTTTGGATTGGGTTTTAAGGTAAACTTTTCAATAGTCATTATCGATTCACCATGTTTGTAAACAATGCTTTAAACTCTTTAAGTTTGTGTTGTGTCGATAATTTCTTCAAGAAGGTCATCTACCCGATTCGTGGAATGCTTTTTGTATGCGGAGAAGCTGTTTTGACAAGTTAACAACTCGACCTTAGCTTTTGATTTTCCAAGGTGAACGTTAATTTGTTTTTATGTTCGTGTTTGATTGTTCTAATTCGAGACAACAAAGCATTCTTCGAGGCGGCTAGATCACGATCTGTCTCTCTAAATATTTTTCATTTTGATGAGATTTTGCAAAGCGGCTTCAAAACCTTTTCACGGTTTTCTTGAGTTTTGAAAAGTTGAGTTGCATTTGTAAGCATTCAAAATCCTTGGTTAATGATGCATTTTACTTTTTAAGGACCGGTTTAATGCAACACATTCAACAATTTTGGATTGTTGGTCTTTAAGTAATAGAACAAGATCCGGATGGGGCAAGGTTCATCTTGTTCAACGTGAGTCACAACATGATCATTATTTAGATCCTCAAGTATAACCACGAGTCAATTTGATTATCAAGGAAACCATAAGGTCTTACGGATCGTCAAATGTAACTACGGGTTTATTTGAAAATCGTTAGAATGAGATGTAGATAACTCATTTTGAACATTACGAGCCGTCTTGGATTTAGATATTGATGGAGATATTAGTTCGAGATATGATGATGGTTTGTTGGTACACGAGACAAGCCATCGATGTCATCTCTTGGGCTGTTTCACTCATGTGTAACTCTTGCATATTAGCCATCAACATAATTTGCATTGGCACGCAAGTCCTCCATATCATCATCCGAGTGCGCATCGCCATAAAGCTTTGTTCTTTGTGCATGAGAGATCCACTGACTTCATCCTTAAGAGCCAAAAGTAAAGCCTCTTTGAAATAAGCCGCCCCGAGTCCTTGGCTTTGGGCATGCATTAGCCAGTGTCCTTCTCATTGCGGTTGTAGCATCTAAGACCATTTAACCGATTTTGAGCATTTCCTGTTCCACCACTTGAGCTCATTGTTATTCCTACCCACGACATTAAACCCTTGACCACCGCCCATCGGCGACCATAATCACAATTACGAACTTCAACACGTCCATTGTTCACAACGACTTGAGTCCGTGTGTTAGATGAGGAGCGAATCGATTGTTGGATTTGTTGGTGTAACGGCCAAAAGCATTAGCAATCATCACAAATCCTTGTTGCAATGCTTGAATGGATCGATTTCCTCGGAGCTTCAACGACATATGCTTGAGCATTGTTCTTGTATGGAACCAATTGATTTTGTTGAGGTTGTTCTTTGTGAAGGTGTGTTTGAAGCGGTTGGTTGAGTTCTTTGGTTGAGAGGATAATACATTGAGCATACAAGGCAAGTTGTTGATTATCCGGTTGTATTTGTTTAGCAATTTGAGCACGGAGAATCCTTTCGATCAACTTCCTTTTCATGAGGCTTCAAGTAATCGTACAACAATCCATAAGTAGAATGATGCATATTCTTCGCTTGACGGAGAAAATGACATACTTCTCCCATTCGGACCAAGACTACTCAGAACTTAGTATTCACTGCAATTCTTGGCATGATGATGTTGTGTTTATCCAAATCATTGATGATATCGAAAATCGATGATGATAGGACTCTAGTGTCTCTCGGGTTCAATCATGAAGTGTTCATAAGCCAAGTAAATTTTGGATTCCAAATCCTCCCGATTGAGTCTGATCCTTCCATAAGAAGGCGAATATGATCCCACATCTTTTGTGCGATCTTTCGAGCATCAACACTACGAAGAATTGGGTTTGGTAATCCTAAGAGGATGTATTCCATTGCAAGTTCATCGACTTCATAGTGTAGAAGTTCAGAGGATTTAAATCTGCTTGATAGCAATGTTGGTTTGTTCATCTCTTGGTGGAGCAAGCAGTTGGATCTCCGGGTACAATGACGGTGAGGCATCTCAAATGGACCTTCAAGATAACCTTCTTTAAGAACTTTCCATGTGGCTTCTTTAGATCACAAAACCTAAAGAACCTTATCACCCATTGATCGTAGTTTCCTGGAGTGAGCATTGGAGGTCTATCAAGTGATCCAACTTCATGAATTGATTGTTGGCTGCTTAAAGCTTCACACATCTTTGCAAACCAAGTGGGTTCCTTCATAGTGGTCCGTGATGGATGTTGATTGAAATCGGTTGTGTAGGGTTGAACTTGAAGGCTTGGTGGTGGTTGAACCATTTGTGGTTGTGGAATTGCACCAAGTTGTGGAGTATGTTGCTGATTAAATTGTTGTTGATAAATAGCTTGTTGTTGATTCCATTGTTGATGTTGTGGAGTTAATTGTTGTTGTTGTTGATGATTATAAGTGTGAGGGAAATAGTTAGAGTATGGTGGTTGAGACATGATGATAAACTTGTGTGGTAAAATGGATCTTTGTAGTCGAATGAACCTTTGTTGATGAAGTGTCCTTAGGCGTAGAAAAGACAAGAACCAAGTAGCACTTATGCGTAAAACACCAAAAGTTACGGCGTAACAATGAGGAGTTCTGCGTAGGTTTTAGCTTACGCGTAAGTAGGATAAAAGCACTAAAGTTATGCGTAGACAAAAGTTAGGCGTGAAAGTTAGGCGTGGGATTACCTTATCGTGAGACCTAAGTTTACGCGTAAAGTGAATCTTATCGTGGGATTTCTGGCGTAAGCTTATCTTATGCGTAAGTTTAGGGTTTTGCCCAAATGATCTTTACACTATCACAATGCAAAAGATATCCAAAGTCGACGTATTTTCGGACTTATCCAAGTAAGAAAACACGGAATAAACCGGAAAATGAAGATCAAACCAAGGAAAATCTTACGCGTAATTTTAGGGTTTTGATACGCGTAGAATTACTCGTAACTTAGATTTTGCCCAAATGTGTTTCTAAACCAGTTTTTGTTATGGAATAGCTTCAATAGTACCAAAAGAACACAAAATGTGAATTTTGATGTACCAAAGCGCTAAGCGGGTTCTGCGTAGAACGACACCCACGAACAAAACAAGCTTAAAAGCGTAGATCCACGCGTAAAGTTTGAAACTTTTGCCAAAAACAAGTATTTTAACACCTCAAAACATTGAAAGTACAAGAATCTTGGATTAAAAGTGTAAAAACGAGTTTTAAGAGAACCAAAGATGGCGTTATCTTTACGCGTAAGACCCAAAACCAAAAACTTCAAAAACAAAGTGTACACCCAACTATTTGGCGATTGATACCACTGTTAGGTCACTAGTTTTACAAACACAAGTTATAGAGAAATAGATGAAGGCGATTGAACAAGTATCAAACACACACACACACAATATAGTATACGGTTAGGCGTGAGGCATATGTGAAAGAGAAAACTTGAACAACCAACCCTCAAGTGAGGGTTATTACATTGTTTATATAGGCAAGGAGCTAGGGCAACACTCCTTCTCCTTCCCTATTCCTTATTGGGCTTGGGCCTAAGCTTATGGGCCTTCTACATAAGCTTGACCTTAAACAAACATAAAGGCCATAATAAAGCTACCTATTACATATGAAATATAAATACTTGAAATACTGTTTAGGAGTGATTCCAACAGACCTATAGAGAAAAAATAAAATAGAAGAAAAATATTTTTATCTGTCCTTTCATGCTTGCATAGGGTCTAATGGTGGAAGTTTTGGTGAGCGATAATGTCAATGCGATCAAGAATGTGGTTAAGAATAAATTGCATTTCGTCCCTAATTTCTAGTGCGAGATCCCGAGTACATTGGCAATGTTCACAAATGATATGGTGGGGGAGAGGTGGTTAGATGTCATTCGGCCAAGTTTGTTTATTGGATTGCGGATTAGGTGGTGGGAATGTTGGTAAATATGGATCTATGTCCATAATCTTGGTGATTGATGATGGTAGAGAACCTAGATGGTCTTGTAATGTGATGGGTGGTTGAAGTGGTAGATTTTAAAGTTCTGATAAGTATTTAAAAGGTACACTTTTGAGGGTTCCTTTAAGCCCTTAATTGATCACTTTTGTATCCGTTACTACTTAATTTCGTTCCTTTTCACTTTTTAGGTCTCTTGAAGGCAAATTGCTGGAATGACACTTATTCGGACGAAAAGGAGCGAATATACGAAGAAAATGGCCAAAGTCAAGAATCGAGACACTCAGTCGCTGGGCCGAGGCGGACGGCGCCACGACTTAATTGCGACGCCGTCGTGACACATCTTGAGACGACTCAAAGAGCAAATTGCTATTTTACAAGTGGCGACATCGGGTTTAAAAGAGTAGGCGTCGCAACTCGAGACGGCCTAAATTTGGATCCCGATGGCGTCAGAGGTTGAAGCCGACGGCGTCACAAGCATAAGGTGACGCCGTCACGAGTTGACGTGGCCAAGACGAAACCCTAATGGCGGCGACCGGCGGCGTCACAATTAAAGAGTGGCGTCGTCGCATATTGTGACTCATATATAGAATTGAATTTTCGGTATTTTGGAGAGGTAGTTTTGTGGAGTAAAACCTAAACCGAACATAGGTGCATCTCAAGGCGATATCTTTGGGTTTCATACCCTATTTTACAACAAGATACGTGATTTACTTCATTAATTCAATTATGTCTTCAATTGTTTGTGTGTATGCTTGCATGTTTTTCATGTCCGGCTAATTTACTTGTGTGTTTGCTTAGATCTATGAAACCTAGGTATTGAATATTGATTGGTTGTCTCTTATCTTAATTGTGATTGACCTAGTATTGCGATAGGTCATTCGTTGTGTTTTTAATGCTTAAGTAATCTTTGTGAACATTAGTTTATAATCATCTAAAGTTATTGTAGTCTAAACATCCAAAGATAACCTTAGAGTTAGTTTATGAATCCTAGAGATTTCGTAGGCAATAACCTTAAGGTAGACTTAAAGAGTTAGGGATAAACGCATACCCTACGACCTTAGAAGACACAACGCATTAAGAATAAGGACGTGACAATTCAACCATCAATAGGAGATAACTAGGGAGTAATAGCATCTAAGTAAATACATTTTTAATCATCATAAGAGCACACAACAATAGACATAGACTACACTCACCTTAGTTTAGATAATTAGATAATTAGACAAGTAGAGTAATCGGTAGAAATACCAACCCCCCAAATCCAATACCCCGAGATTCGTACCTTTCCATTTTCTAAAAAACATAAAAAAGATAAAAAAATAATCTTCCTCAACCCCAACCTTAGCGTAGTAACTTTTCACTAGCATTCCTATTCCCCTAGAGAACGATATCAATTCTCGAGGCTTACCCTAATACTACACTACAACGATTAGGTTCACTGCCCAGGGTGTTGAAAAACTTGCTCGACGAAAAGGAAGTTCCTTTGACCCCGAACGCTCGTTGTGCGCGTATCAAGTTTTTGGCGACGCTGGCGGGGAATAGAATAGCTTGTTAGATTTTCACCTCGTTTAGGTTTCCTTGCTTGATTCCTATCAAGTAAGCTTTTTTTTCCCATTTTTAGCTTCCTTGTAGTCTATCCCCTTCTTCGTGACCTTTGTTAGTAATCCTATCACTTTTCATCATGGAAGGTGATAATCAACCACCACTCATCAACCCTCATCAACCCACCATCAAATGACCCGCCAAGAGGCCGTATTCTTGGTGAATACTCAAGACCAAGCCACCTAGGCTATAGAAGCACCATTGAGCTTCCCGACCAAGCCCAAACTACGGCCCTTCGATCCGACACCATCCGGTTGGTGCAAAATGGATGTGCATTCCATGGACTTCGTTCCGAAGATCCTAATCAGCATCTTAAGGATTTCCTTAAAATTGTCGATTCCATCGACCTCGATGCTACTACTCGGGAGACCACGGGCTTGCGTCTCTTTCAATTCTCTCTACGGGACCAAGCTAGTAATTGGCTTGAGCGACTTCCCGCCGGATCCATCTCAAGTTGGGATAATCTCACCTCTCGTTTCCTTGCTCAATTTTTCCCACCGGAAAGAACTACTAAGCTTAGACGAGACATGTTGACATTCCAACAACTTCAAGGCGAGTCTCTCTACGAAGGATGGACTCGATTCAAGGACTTACTCCATAGAGTCCCTCATCACGGCATTGATCTTTGGATTCAAGTCCAACTCTTTTATGATCATGTCAACTTTCCTACTAAGCGATCCATTGACCAAGCGGTCGGTGGTAAACTTAGTGATCTCACCGCGGAAGAATCATGGGGTATAATAGAGGACCTTGCTCTCTATGACAACGAAAGTTGGAATGACCTCCGTGAGTTGCCCAAAACCGTAAAGGCAATCTCCTTGCCTCCCATTGACTCACAACCTTCCGACCATAGGATGCTCGAGCTTGAAGATCAGGTTAAATTCCTAATGAGCTCCTACGAAAATCCTAAGTCTTCACATCAGGTGAACAAAATCACTCTACCTTGTGAATTGTGTAGTGGTCCCCACGACACTCGAGATTGCACAAGACTCCCCGAATAAGCTTTTGCGAACTACGCCTCCACGCGTACCGACGGAGCGGGAGAGAAGTGCTACACTTTCAAGCCCGAACAAAACAACTTAGGAAACTCCTATAACCCCTCATAGAGGAATCACCCTAACCTTAAGTGGAACCAAAATTCAAACCCACCCCAAAGCTCATCTAGTCCACCTAATAGGTTCAACCCTCCAAACACCGGGAACCCCACTAGTCTTGAGGCAATTGCGTCTAGATTCATGTCATTTCAAGATACTCGATTGACTAAGCTTTAAGCAGATTTCAAGCAACGACAAGACAAGATGACAAATAAGCTTGACGCCCTCTTAAAAGCCTTCAATGACCGGGAAATTGGAGCACTCCCAAGTGATACTATAAATAACCCAAAAGTGAGTTTGATTTCATCGACTTCTTGTTCTTGTTCACCATGGGAGAGTGCACATCCATGCCCCTCACACCCAATGGTCCACTCGGTAAATGCTATCAACAAGGGTTCCAAGCGATCCTAAATGAGGTACCAAGGCCCCGCACCATTGGTACAACCTACTCTTTAGAAACCCGTTAACCAAGAACCCAAACCTAATTTAGAGGAGGAGTACAAGGAATTCCATCAAGAAAAACCGGTTCTTGAAGTCTTAGCTCATGCACCTTATTATAATGCTTTAAAGGAAAAATATGAGCGAGAACTAAAATTTGGAAAACATGGGTCCGCGTTTGTGCAAAATAATTTACCTAAGAAGTTAGACGATCCTGGGCTATTCACTCTTCCGTGTAGGCTTAGAACTTCCAAACCTCTCGATGCTCTAGCCGACTTAGGATCATGCATCAATCTTGTTCCGTTGTCCCTCCATAGAAGCCTTAACTTAGGTAAGATAGAACCAACGGAAACCATCTTAGGTCTAGCGTACGGTAGTATTGCATATCTGATAGGGATAGTAAAAGACATGGTAGTACACGTAGGAGAATTGAATTTTTTGGCGGATTTCCATGTGCTAGACATGAATAAGGACCCGACATGCCCATTGTTAGTAGGAAGGGGATTCTTAGCTACCGCTAGTGCCATCATTGATTGTAAGATGTCCAAAATAGTGGTAGGAGAAGGGAGTGCTAGGTCAATTTACGATGTCAAAAAGCATATTTACTACAAGGAAGAGGAAATCCCACATGAGATTAGGTTGGATAGAACACCATCTAGATATGGACCTTGGATTAATAAAGACTTCATAGGTCCCCAACAACCTTTCTATCTAGATGAAGCCTTTGCTAGTCAAGCGACTTTCCATGAAAAAAATTGGCTAGGGACATGGAAGTGAACCCGTTCGAGGACGCCTTAGTATTTAGGAAGATGACCGAGTTCCTAGGAAGCTTGCCCGTCAACCTTGTCATGAATAAGTGTAAAGTTGAGAGCGATAAGCCTAAGCATAAGTGGAATTGGGATAGACCGCCTAGTGATGGTAATGGAGAGTGGCACATTAGGATAACGATCTATTACCCCGATGGAGAGAAGTTTGAAAAGGCATACCGAACCAAACGTACCACTAGGAACTTAAATGATAAGTTTGATCCTTATGACATTCTAGAGGATAAACTTACTTATATCGGTACGTAGGGGCACGACTTCGAGTCTAGCTACAAGACTCATAAATAAAGAAAAGCGCTTCGTGGGAGGCAACCCATGCCTAATTGTTTGCTTGTTTGTGTGTAGTATATCTTTTATTGATTGTTTATTCTCATGTTTGAATCTGTAAAAATGCTTTATTTTGTCTTTAACCTCGTCTTAATTACATATAAAGGTATTTTACAAAAGGGATAAGTATAGGGAGGATTACACACATTTTCAGAAAGAACGTGAACATGAGAATTATGATTATTTAAAAGATATACATGTGTGTTTGTTCGAGTCAAATGCGTGTATCGAGTCATAATGGATGTTTTGAAGGAAATTTTTCCAGATTCTAAAGATATAAATTTTCCAGAAAATCGCAGACCAGTTTCTGTCAGGATAACCTGACGACGTCAGGGTCGCAACCTGACGGTGTCAGGAGGAGTAGAAACAACTTACTACTTTTTCTCGTTTTCTGAGCTACTTATAAATTTTTGGAATTTTCCAGAAAATCTGTAAACATCCATTCCACAATCATTATATCCTAGTTTAGTATAGTCTTATATATGTTGTTACCGCCGATTTTACGCGAGGGTTTCATTTGTTTTCTTCAAGTGTGCAGGTTTTATTTATCAAGCAGAAGATACATAAGATTGGAATGAGCTTTTCACGCATACATTCTTCTTGAAGAAAGATTTAACCACTACTTCACATGGATCCTACCGAGCTAATCAGGGGAGTACTAGTTTCTTTCTTTTTTAATTACCTTCTATTATCATAACTTTGATACTTTCGAGGAACATTGGGGACAATGTTCAGTTTAAGTGTAGGAGGAAAATAAAGCGGGAACTTTGAAACTATGCTTATCCTTGACTATTTGCCTTGTCCAATTTCATTTGTGTAATAAACCATGAGAAATATCGGTTAGGGTAACTTTGGCACCAAATTTAAAATTTTTCATGATATGTAGGAGCGGGCCATTAGTCTTAATAAAGCATCTCATGGATAGGAAGTTATATGACTAGCACAAAACCCTTTACCACTTAAATTCCACCCAAAATGTGAGGATCGCCCTTAGATTTGTAGGAATTAAAGCATTCCACTTTAATTCTTCGAGAGTGTACCGGTAGTATATTAGATTCTAGAACTTGTTTTGTGATGCATTCCGAGATCGCTAGTGAGACTACACTTGTGTAGTTAGGAATAACTAAATGATAAGAGGCATTAGGATAACCCTTGTTTGATACCTGTAATATAATTACTTCTTCCACATCGGTTGAGTAATCTCCCCCCACCCTTGCGTTGTACTTATCTTTAGTACACGATACCCCTAGTTAACCCCTCAGGGCCTATCCTTTTCGCGGTTCTCGTGATGTTTTAGTTTTCCGAAATATCAATGAAGAGCATTGTTTACAATCCACCCCCAAATGTACACCCAAATCGCCTTAGCCTACCTAGTATGCACTCACTTTTAGTGCATTATTGTTACCATACTAAACCCTTGGTTCAATTATCTAGTTGCTTGCATAAGTTGCTAAGTCGAGTCATATCCATTGTACACAGTTTTGGAACGATTGGGACTCATAGGAAAAGTTTAATTTTATGAAATGACGGGAAGGAACGTTAAATTCAAATTCCCTTTATTTGCGTAATAATGTACTCCAAGTGTTTTGATCTTTTCAATTCGGGTCAAATTAGTGTTAGATTAATAAAAACTCAAGTGTAGGGATGTGCCTATAAATCCTTATCATTTTGATGTTATCGTAGAGGATGGTAGAGTAAAAGTGTATGAATATATATATATATATATATATATATAGAAAAAAAGAGAAAAAAGAGTGTTGAAAAAAAAATTGAAAAAAATACAAGCTACCATCCTACATCTATCTTTAAATTTATGTTTGTTTATTTCAAAGTTATCTAGAGTTTAGAGTGTCGAGTATTGGCTTAGCAACGCCATTCTTCTCATGCTTGTAACATAAATATTTTTGACTTGCCATCACTAAATCACATATCCCACCAAACTCTTTGTTTCCCTACCGTAAGCCTAACGTTACAATCCTTTAAAATACCTCTTGGATAGTTTTCCTAGGTGCGTACGCCAAAGCGATGGAGGTTTAATCTATTCTAAATCCTATGGTAATCTATGTACTACAACTGGTTAATGAGTGTTTATCTTCCATTTCCAACTTGATATATTTCATATACACCCGAGAGATGAGAGTATCCAAACACCAGTTGTGAGGTGCTAGTATGTAATTTTCGTGCTTGTTATGACTTTTGCGGGGCTTATATGTATTGTGAATTGTTCTAAACTAATGCTTCATGACCCCTAACTTATAAATTAATTGGCTAAAAGCACATTTGCTTGAGGACAAGCAAATACCAAGTGTAGGGATATTTGATAAGGATTTAAAGGTACACTTTGAGGGTCATTTAAGCCCTTAATTGATCACTTTTGTATCCGTTACTACTTAATTTCGTTCTTTTCACTTTTTAGGTCTCTTGAAGGCAAATTGTTGGAATGACACTTATTCGGACGAAAAGGAGCGAATATCTGAAGAAAATGGCCAAAGTCAAGAATCGAGACACTCAAGTCATTGGGCCGAAGGGACGACGTCATAATTTTAATTGCGACGCCGTCGCGACACACTTTGAGGCGACTCGAGAGCAAATTGCTATTTTACAAGTGGCGGCATCGGGTTTAAAGAGTAGGCGTCGCAACTCGACGGCCTTGATTTGGATCCCGACGCGCCGAGGTTGAAGCCGACGGCGTCACAAGCATAAGGTGACGTCGTCACAAAGTTGACGTGGCCAAGACGAAACCACAATGGCGGCGACCGACGCGTCACAATTAAAGTGGCGCCGCATATTGTAACTCTATATATAGAATTGAATTTTCGATATTTGGAGAGGTAGTTTTGTGGAGTAAAACCTAAACCGAACATAGGTTTGTCTTAGGCGATATCTTAGGGTTTCATACCTATTTTACAACAAGATAAGTGATTTACTTCATTAATTCAATTATGTCTTCAATTGTTTGTGTGTATGCTTGCATGTTTTCCATGTCCAGCTAATTTACTTGTGTGTTTGCTTAGATCTATGAAACCTAAGTATTGAATATTGATTGGTTGTCTCTTATCTTAATTGTGATTGACCTAGTATTGCGATAGGTCATTCGTTGTGTTTTTAATGCTTAAGTAATCTTTGTGAACATTAGTTTATAATCACCTAGATTTATTGTAGTCTAAACATCCAAAGATAACCTTAGAGTTAGTTTATGAATCCTAGAGATTTCGTAGGCAATAACCTTAAGGTAGACTTAAAGAGTTAGAGATAAACGCATACCCTAGGACCTTCGTTAAGAATAAGGACGTGACAATTCAACCATCAATAGGAGATAACTAGGGAGTAATAGCATCTAAGTAAATACTTTTTTAATCATCATAAAAGCACACAACAGTAGACATAGACTACACTCACCTTAGTTTAGATAATTAGATAATTAGACAAGTAGAGTAATCGGTAGAAATACCAACCCCCCAAATCCAATACCCCGAGATTCGTACCTTTCCATTTTCTAAAAAACATAAAAAAGATAAAAAAAATAAATCTTCCTCAACCCCAACCTTAGCGTAGTAACTTCTAACTAGCATTCCTATTCCCCTAGAGAACGATATCAATTCTCGAGGCTTACCCTAATACTACACTACAACGATTAGGTTCACTGCCTAGGGTGTTGAAAAACTTGCTCGACGAAAAGGAAGTTCCTTTGACCCCGAACGCGCGTTGTATGCGTATCAAGTTCATAAAGTAGTGCATTTGGAGATGTAGGAGGTGTGGAGAAAACTAGCTCTTTTGGGTTCACATTTGAGACTAGAGGTGGTGTGGACTTTGATGGTTGAGTTGGAGCAGATGGTGGACTAGACAAAGGTAGTGGTGAGGTTTTTGGAGTCCTAAGTAGTTCCGCTAGAGTGGTTTGTAAGTCAATTTGAGACTCGGTTAGAGAATGTGGTGGTGAGTTTTGAGGAGATGGTGGTGGTGCTATATTGTAGTCGGGTGGTGGTGAGAGAGTAGTTGGTGATGAGTTGTTAGACAAAGGTTTCACAAAGCAACATGGTCGGATACTAATCCTAGCGGTTTTCCTAGCTTTAGGTGGTGGTGGTATTACAGAAGGTGGTAGGATAAAGTTGAAGATATTTTAGAAATGGTTGTTTTCACTAGGAAGATAATCATTGTTTTGAGATCTTTTAGAAGTCATGATGAGATGTGTTTGTGAGGTTGAAGGTGATGGAGATGCAAGCATTTTAGAACCTTATTTATAGGAGAAATGATGCATTACAATGAATGTTAAAACCAAAAAAATGAGCCATAATCTAATGATTAGATATGAATTTAAAGCAAGTGATCATGAGAGCACAAGCATTAACTTAAATACTCAGTAGGTGATAAAAAATAAAATGTTGAAAAAAGATCAAAAAGAGGTTATAAAATAGCCTTCTATTCACCGATTCCCATGGATCCATCCCTAAAGGGATTCATCTTGCGTTAATTCAGGGATCCGGGGAACTGGAGTTTTTAGGCACAAAAATCGTTTAGAAACGATAGTGCATAGTGTGTGGTACTCGACGAGTGGAGTAGGGCGAAGAGTGAGATTCGTGCCGAACCATGTTGGGATATGAAAGTGCTGAAGATATGAAAGCATCAAGATATGAAATCTTGTAAGTGCAAAGTAATAGAAAAGTCAAAGAGTCAAAGTATCGCTAAAGACAAAGTCAAAATCTCGCACTATGAAGTCAAAATCTTGAAAGAACAAAAGAACTGTTATATTCGTTTATGGAAAGTATTGTAACTCTAGAATATTCTATGTTTAGATTACTTGTCGTACAAGGATACAAATTGTAAACCGACTAGGATATCCTTGAGCCTATAAAAGGACTCCTAGATTGGCATTAGAGATACGAGTCTATGAGTTTTAGAGTTTACTGAATTCACAAGTTATTTAGTGTTTTAGAGAAGTTCGATAATCTTAGAGTTGTTTAGAGTATCGCATAATAAGCGATTTAGAGTTTATAATAAAATTTATTCTTCTTAGCTTTGTTAAGTAAATTCGCGTACTTGATAAAGATTGCTCGGTGTTTCTTTGTTAATAACTTAGGATTTATCCGAGGTTGTTAAACCTTAACAAGCTAGTTAAAGTTAGTTTGATTAAAGTATATCGATCCAACAAGTGGTATCGAGCTTGTGTGGAAACTATGACTAAGAAGAAACCCTACTTCAACAATATTCAAGATGTCAATCAAGTCGCTCCACCACCCTCAATCACCTCACTCGTAATTCCAATAATCAAGAAGGAGAATATGATCTCTAGTGCATGAAGATGAGGCAAGATATTGCCATTCTGAGACCATGCTCTATGGAATGTAATTGTGAATGGGAATGAAGTAGTTCCGAACCCATTGATATTCTTGGACAACCCAAAGCACCAAGGGTCTTACCAAAGAAGAACTCTAAGGAATCAAGAAAAGGCACTAAAACATTCTCTTATCTCGCCATTCCGGATGGTCATCTTCTCAAATTTCATGATGCTAAAGATGCTAAGCGACTCTGGGCGCTCTCAAGACCAGATTGGAGGAATGAAGCCTAAGAAGATGCATGTAAATTTTTGAAACAACAGTTTGAAACTTTCACACTAGGTGAAAGAGAAAGTCTTGTTGTTGCATATGACCAGTTTCAAAATCTCCTCAACATGTTGGAGTTATACAAAGGCGTAAGTATCAGTTGAGGATGCTAATTTGAAGTTTCTAAGAGTTTGCCATCTACATGGCATGTGATTGCTACAATGATCGAGGACAACAAGATTTGGATGTCATGGACTTGGATGATCTCTATCATCAACCAAGTCGTATGAGCATGAGATGAGTGGTCAAACAAATTCCAAGTCTCACAAGATAGCTTTTCTATCATCGAAAAGAAGGCGATACTTCAAGTCAAAATCTTGCTTTTCCTCAATCTTGTTTCTCAAATCTACCGCTGCTTACACCCCTTCATATGTTCGTGAGCCCCACCACCTACCACTATGCACTCGGATGAAGTTGTTTGCTCCTTCTTCGCACAACAAGCCGGTTTACTGCCACTTATGAAGAAGATCTAGCATGATTGAAGAAGATGCACTTGAAGAAATTGATATCGGTGGCAAGTTGCTATAATCAATGGAAGGATCAAAAGTACATGAAGAAGGCAGTAAAAGCATTGATTTCAAACCAAAACAAGGAATAACTTTTGACAAATCCAAAATTGAAGGCTTCAATTGTCAAAAGATCGGTCACTTTGCAAGGAATGCAGATTTGCTAAGTATCAAGCAAAGTAACATCCGAGAAGCCAAAACTTGAGCTCAAAGAAATACCACCATCAAACAAAGGCTTTGGTTGCTCAAGAGAAGTTATCGAAGTTGATCGGAGTGAAGAGCTTGATGATGAACCGATGACTTCTTGTATGGTAGCGATGGGACGATGTAGTTGAAGAAAGCAGTGGAAGCATTGGACCGAGCACCGTTTTGATGAAGAATCAACATGCCTTTTGGAATCGATGATGGCTTTGGAGGATTTTATTGGAGCAAAGAAAGTGAAGATGATCCTGTTCTTCTTGCAATGGTGGCTACTTCACCAACTCGCCTCCTATCTCGAGGTATGCTCAAACTGTTATGATTTTTATCAAAATTACTTAATGCTTATGTGATTGAAAGAGATAATTGTGTTAGGGCTAGGTGCGAGGTAGTGGTTATCAAATAACCTTAGAATCTATGGAAGCCAAAATTTTAGCACATGAAACTAATGAAGTAGTCAATGAAAAATATGAACAACAGGATTACCAATTAAAACTAAGTGAATGGAAATTAAACTGTGAAATTGTGAAATTGAGAAATTGACTAAGGAAAGAGATGATTTGTTAGCTAAGTTTCTTTGCTTGGGAGAGTGCAGTGCGTCACATGTTACTTATGTTGAAAAACAAAGAAGAGCATACATTAGAACCGGCTTAGGTTTTGGTATGAACTTTGATAACATAGAAGAAAACCAACCTAGTGATCAGGATGTAGGTGATTTTGAGGACATAACCACTAGTGATGATGAACTCATTAACTATGTAGATACATCTAGTAATGAGGGCTCAATAAGTGAACCACCTCCTGAGTATAAGAAAGATAATGGTTATCATGTTGTTCCTCATCCCACTGGCATTCATCAACCCTCTAGGCCTGATGTTTCTCGTTTTGGAGTAGATAGTCTAGAGTTTAGGAAGAAGCTTGTTGCTCAATCTAGGTCTGAAAACCCAAAGAAGTCGTTGAAAATAATGTTCAAAATCAAGCGGTACCTTCAAATCAAAATCTCGCTCCACAAGTAGTACCTTACGCAAAACCTTTTCAAAACAAGATCGCTAAACCTTTTGGGATAACTTTGGTCAAAACAGTTTCATCATTCACCAAGAAGGCAAAATAATTTTGGGCATAGACATAGAAGAAATCACTTTGAAGTATGGGTCAAAAGCTGTGTTTTGTGTGTTTTAGTCCTACTCATTTAATCAAGGATTGTGAACATCACTCGTAATATCTTAGCAAATTTCCAAAGAAATGATCCGCCAACCACAAACCTAGAGAGCACAAACCGGTTTGGAATAATTCAAATAGGGTTAATCACGAAACTTCACACCGGATCATAGATACCCACATCGAGAAGACCTTTTCAAAACCTTCAGATCTCACAAGACTTTCCAAAGTACGCTCATTAAAACAAGATAACGATCACACTATTTGGAATAGGAATCCTAGGAGATCTCACTATCAACCTAGAAGGTATTACAATTCACATAGGGGATCTAGATCACGGTGAACCACGTGTTAAACCGAATGGGTTAAGAGAGAAAGTATCGCTAAGGGACACACAATACTTTCAACAAAAGTGAATCGATGTTTTGTGATACAAGAAAAAGCTAATAATCTTGTAAAAGATATTTATGTTGAAAACCATAATGTTTTGAAAATCCACATGCTAAAGATCAAAAGATAATTCGGATCATCATTTGAAAGATAGTGGGAATTACATACTCAAAGAATTTGAGTTTGTAACTCCACAAGGGAACACAAGTCAAGAATGGCTTGGGTTCCTAAAATCACTAACTCTTTTCTTTGTGTGCGGGGCAACCCGTAAGAGGAGCTTAAAGATCATCTAATTGTGGATAGTGGTTGCTCGAAGCATGACAGAGACAAAGAGATCTTGTCCGATTTTAGAAATATTAGTGGAGGAAGAGTTGCATTTGGGAATGATCCCAATGGAGGAAGAATTACAGGAAAGGAACTATCAAAGCAGGCGAATAGACTTTGAGAATGTTATATATGTGAAGGAGCTTAATTTCAACTTGTTATCGCCTCTCAAATTTGTGATAAAAGCATCTGTGTTATTCAACGACACGAATGTCTCATCCTTTCTCTCGATTTTAAGCCTGTTGATGATGAATTAGTAGTCCTTAGAGTACCAAGGACAAATGATGTGTATAGTTTAGACATAAAGAGTCTACATTCTTATGGAAGAGCTACATGTTTGGTGGCTAAAGCAACATCTGAAGAGGCACATCAATGGCATAGAAGGTTGGGCCATGTTAATTTCAAGAATATCAACAAACTGGTCAAAGGCAATCTAGTTAGAGGTTTACCTTCAAAGACTTACAAGAATGATCAATCATGCTTGGCATGCAAGAAGGGTAAACAACACAAAGCTTCTGCAAGAAGCTTGAGGAGAGAACTATTAGAGAACCATTGAGTGTTACATATGGATTTGTTTGGACTGTCTCGTGGCAAGTTTAAACAAGAAAAGTACTATTTGGTTGTTCTGAGATGATTGCAGAGATTCGATTGGGTTTTCTTTTTGGGTTTTAAGGATGATACTTTTGATGCTATTGAGACACTCATAATAGCTCTTGAAAACTAATTGAGACTCAAGGTTAGAGGTATTAGATGTGATAATGGGATGAATTCAAGAACAAGCTTATGGATGAATTTTGTGCCAACAAAGGCATAAAAGGGAGTTTAGTATTGCAAGAACACCACAAACAAAATGGTGTTGCAAAGAGAAAGAATAGGACTTTGATTGAAGCGGCAAGAACAATGCTAGCGATTCCCATTTACCTATTCAATTCGGGAAGCTATAAGTCACGCTTGCTATGTACTTACAGAGTCTCGATCACCAAACCACAAATGAAGACACCCTATGAATTGGCGATGGGCAATAAACCCAACATTCGCTTTATGAAGCCTTTTGGATGTCCTCTCCTTGTTTTAAACACCATTGATAACTGGGTAAGTTTGATGGCAAGTCTAAAGAAGGATACTTATTGGGTTATTGCACTAATAAATAAAGGCTTTAGAGTATACAATGAGTTACTAAGAAGATTCAAGATTGTCTTCATGTTGAGTTTTTAGAAGATCAAGACAATGAGAAAGGTAAAGGTCCCGATTGGATGTTTGATCTTGAGGTTTTAACTCCTTCAATGAATTATGTACCGTTAGAGAAGAAAATCAACACATGCACAATGGAGAAGATTTACAATATGTTGTTCATGGAGTTCATATTAGACCGGATGTTGTTCCCGATGAAGATCCTGTAAGTCCAAAACAAAATCGATGTTCCCAAGCAAAATCGATACTCCAAAACACAAGATGTTGCACCACAATCCTCATTATCTCACGAGGATCAATCTATTCAAGAGGAACTTAATCATATGCTTCTTCAAGATGTATTAGCACATTCTTACATCGATGAACAAAGGAGAGCTTATGAAGAGGCAAAGAAGAAGAACAAGGCTGCAGTAGTACTCACAAGATTTTGACAACCTTTGAACAAATCATTGCTACACAAGTTGACAGTACTTTAGATGATTTGGATGATCCTACCATGCCTGGTTTAGATGAAACTGATGATGAGTTTGCAGATGAAGGTATTTTCTCAGATTCCAATGAAGATGTTGATTTAACTAACTTGGTTGATACGTATGGAGTTCCACAGTCTCCAATCTTAAGGATTCATAAGAATCATCCTACTACTCAAATCATTGGTCCCTCTACTTCTGGAGTAATGACAAGACACACAGCTAAGAGTTTTACTAAATCTCATAATGCTTTACTTAGCTTTGTCTACAAACAGAATAGACTGAATCATAAGGACCATCACACCTGCTTATTTACTTGTTTTATCTCTCAAGAAGAACCCCAAGAATATTGCTCAAGCCTTAACTAAAGAAAGTTGGGTTGAAGCTATGCAGGAAGAACTTCTTCAGTTTAAACTTCAAGAAGTTTGGGTTTTATGTGATCTTCCAGATGGGAAGAAAGTCATTGGAACCAGATGGGTTTTCAGAGTCAAAAGAGATGAAAGAGGTAATGTTATCAAGAATAAGGCAAGGTTAGTAGCACAAGGCTACAGACAAGAAGAAGGAGTCGATTATGATGAAGTGTTTGCTCCTGTAGCAAGAATAGAAGCTATTAGGATATTTCTTGCTTTTGCTTCTTATAAGGGATTTCAAGTTTATCAGATGGATGTTAAGAGTGCCTTTTTATATGGCAAGATTACAGAGGAAGTTTATGTCAAGCAACCTCCTGGTTTTGAAGATCCTAAACACCCAAACAAAGTCTACAAGGTGGTTAAGGCTCTTTATGGCCTTCATCAGGCACCTAGAGCCTGGTATGAGAGGCTCTCTACATTCTTATTGCAACATGGATACAGAAGGGGAGCTATTAACAAGACTTTGTTTATCAAGAGAGACAAGAAAGATATCATGTTAGTTCAAGTCTATGTTGATGATATCATCTTTGGGGCTACCAAACAGGTCCATGATTAAGGAGTTTGAGTAGGTGATGCGTAAAGAATTTCAAATGAGTTCAATGGGAGAGTTAACTTTCTTTTGGGACTTGTGTTAAGCGGTCAAGGAAGGAATTTTTATCACCAAGACAAGTATATTCTTGACATACTTAAGAAGTTCAATTTTGATGATATGAAGATCATTATTACACCTATTAAATCTATCAATTCATTGGGCAAAGATGAAGATGGCCAACTGTTGAAGTCAAGTTATACGATCAATGATTGGCTCTCTTATGTATCTTATCGCATCAAGGCCCGATATCATGTTTGCGGCTTGTTTATGTGCAAGATATCAAGTCTCACCAAAGATCTCTCACATGAATGCGGTGAAGAGAATTTTATGTTATTTGAAACAACAACCTAAGTTGGGGTTGTGGTATCCAAAAGAGTCACCTTTTCACTTAGAAGCTTTTTCGGATAGTGATTATGCGGTGATAATTATGATAGAAGATCCACCTTGGAGGATGCCAATATCTTGGAAGAAGGTTAGTGTCCCGGCAATGTAAGAAACAAACAATTGCGACAACATCCCTTGAAAAGTTGAATATGTAGTTGTCGCAAGTCGTTGTGGACAAGTTTTGTGGATGCAAAATCAACTCTTGGACTATGGGTTCAATTTCAAAATACTCCTATAATATTGATAATGAGAGTACCATTTGTATTGTGAAGAATCGTGTATCATTCCAAGACCAAGCATATACGTATTCGCATCACTTTATCGAGATTGCTATGAGCAGGGCTCATTAATGTGGTTAAGGTTCACACGAGATGATAATGTAGTCGATTTACTCACCAAAGGCTTTGATCTTTCAAGATTCAATCATTTGGTGGTTAGCATTGGCATGATTAATTCTTGAGCTACATTTAAGGGAGGACTATTCGGTGTTAGTATAGTCACGTGTATTGTTTGAGGAAAGGATATTTGTGTATACTTGGTTTATCTTTCAAGAATTTGGAAAATCTTGTTTTTCCGAAAGTACCGCTTGGAAAGTACCGCTTGGGAAAGTACCGCATACGTGGAAAGTCTTGTTTGTCTTATTAAAGTAATGTTCCAACGGTTATATTGAGGGGTAATTAATGCTAACGGTAATTTTATTTTGGGCAGTGATTTTTCAAATCTCACCTATAAATAACTACTTTCCGATTTTCCCTCTTATATTCAACCCTTAACATCTTTTCCATATTTCTCTCATTCTTATTCGATTCCAATTCTTATTATGCTTACATAATCATCAATGGCGAATCGACCTACTGTTTCAAAACACAATATGGTGGCCAATTTAGATAAGACTGAAGATAATGAGGCGTTTCATGATATTATTGATTATCTTACTGGGTCGCCAATCGCTTATGCTCTTTTAGTGGAGCGGATATTATTGAACCTTGGATTCAAGAATTTTGGGCTACTGCAAGGATAATATGGAGAATGATGAGTTTTATATTAGAGCTACGATTCTTTGGAAGAACTGTGAAGATTCTTGCAACCTCCATTAGAAGACTTGTTGTTTAATGATGATGATGGGGCTATTCGCTTTACTAAGGAGTTGATTTGGGAAACTTTTGGACATCTTGGTTATGAAGGGTCTTTAATGTAATGTACTTTTCGGAAACAACTATTTTGTCCTCAATGGAAGTTTTTAATACATGTGTTGTTACATTGTATTAGTGCTAAAAGTACTTCTTGGGAGCAATTTGGGTCAAATATAGCATCTGCTATGGTGGGTTTGGCTACAGATCATGTTTTTACTTTTTCAAGGCTGATTCTTGATGGCATGCTTTCTCACATCAATCATGGATCCAAATGGTTAATGTATCCCAGGTTTATACAAGTTTTCTTGAACAAACAACTTGTCGATGTACCAAGCCTACCGATTTACTTCTGTTGTTGCACAACAAGCAAAGATTTTACTTTTATGGCTAGAAGAAGTGATCTATTCGAGGTCCGGATACGCCATTAACTACTTTTATGATGGAAGTTGTTCGGATCGTTAGAGTCGAAAGTGAAGGTCTTGCACTGCAGTCACCGCATCTGCACGCATCGCTTCTCAAGAAGGTCTTGCATCTCCACAGTCTTGTTTCCCAATCATCAAGTTCAACTCATTCTGCTTCTCAATCGAGGAACATTCATCAATTAAAGGAGATGATTCACATACTATACCCCCAAGAAATGACATTGGACAATTATGTTTTAACAAGGGAGTTGGTTAAGTTGCAAAAGACTACTAAGGCTCAAGCCAAGCGGATAAAGAAATTGAAGTTAAAATTTAGAAGGCTAAAAACTTTGTCCGGCCTTTGGTTAAAGAATTTTGTATCCGGGTCAAATCAAAGAAGAAAGCACAAAGGCGTCTAAGACAAGTAAACACCAAAGGTTCATAAACCATCTTACATCAACTTGGGAGGAATTTAGAAGAATGAACTTGAAAGAAGATATGGTTAAAGAGAATGAACACGAAAGTTCTAAAAGTCGAAGAAAAGATCATTCAAGATCTTGAGGAGCAAGTTCAAGTTCAAAATCTTGCGATGATCAAGTCTTGAACAACAAAGTCTTGGTTTTCAAAGTACTTTAAGACAAGAGGTAATAACTCCAAGAGTATTAAATTTTGAAGAGGAAGTGGTCCTTCTACAATGCTTATACAAGAAGAGGAGGAGGCTATTCTCAAACCTATTCATTACGCAAGTGATGATGAGCTCATCTTTGCAATTTTAGAACAACCAAGAGGTGGAGTTACTATTCGAGAAGTACAAGAAGAAGAACAACAAAGAACTTCTCAACTCAGAATTGATCCTAAAGATAAAGGAAAGGGTGTTCGTTGAAACTAAGAAGAAAAGTTAACTTTAGCATAACTTAGAGCAATTGAAGTTGCTAGGAATGAAGTCTGACTAGAAAGCTTCAAGAAGAGTTAAATGCTAAAGATAGAAGCTCGTGAAGCTCAAGAAGTTAAGAGTAGAGAAGCGACTAAGAAGTTACAAGATGAATTAGATGTCAAGTCTGCTATTGAACCATTACTGATCACCTACTCTCGTTAGATTTATGCCAAGAAGACTTAATAAAGCTAAAGACAGAATCGCTATGATGGCTTATCTTAAAAGTCAAGGGTATAAAGGATTGCGAAGTTTAATTATTTTGAGATGAAAAGATTGTATGATCTTCGCTAGGGAGGATTATAAGAAGGATGTTGCAGCATCAAAGATTTTAGAAGAAGCTACTTGACCAAGTCGAAAGGAAGAAGAGTTTGAAAAGAAAAGGAAAAGCGAAGTTCTGGATGTTCGGTTCTCAAAGAAAGAAAAAGTTGAAGTAAGATCTGAAACTAAGGATGAACTAAGGAATTATCTCAGAGTGGTAGATTTTGAATATTCAAAAGAAGATGATGACATGAAGATGAACAGATCACATATTAGTGCTTTTGAAGTTGTGAAATCCAAAGATGGAAATTATATGATTTTTCATAAAGAAGATGAAAGCTTCAAAGTTTTTAATAGGCTATGGGACTTATTGCACATTATAGATAGAGTAGATCTATTCTATTTATATCATGTGGTGAAAGCTTACTTTGAACATAATCCATTAGAAGGGATTGGTTTAGTTTTACATGATGATCTCATAAGCGCATGGGAGGCCAAGAAGAGAGCATCGATGATATTTGGAAGAATCAAGAAAATTGGGAAATTGTTTCTTGGAGATTCTTTGAAGAGTCCGAGTTCATGTTTTAGAGTGGAAAATGGAACAATGATACACATGTTTGCAGAAAGAAGATACCTCTCACAGTTGAGCTCATGAGAAGAATGCTCGAGCATGGAATGGAAGTAGAAGAGGATAATGAAGCGCTTGCATGGTTATCAACTTATTTATCAACTGGACTACCATTTTTGAAGATGATGAAAAGCGGTATGAGACTTATTTGAATAAATTATTTTGATAAATCAAGATTATATTCAGTATCTGGCGATCAAACAGTACTTTCATCAAAGTACTGCTTGCAGCTTTTTAAACCAGTTTAGTGATTTTTGAAGAAAACTTTTGTTAAGTAACAAATATTGTGAAACAAAGGTTGAATAAATGGATTTTTGAGATGGT
Source organism: Chrysanthemum lavandulifolium (assembly GCA_022545495.1). NCBI lineage: Eukaryota > Viridiplantae > Streptophyta > Magnoliopsida > Asterales > Asteraceae > Chrysanthemum > Chrysanthemum lavandulifolium. Next base: position 81,070,490 of record CM040242.1, on the reverse strand, counting down.
AACAATAGGTCATCAATCTACCATGGTTACAAAAGGATTGACTAATCCATGAGCAAACAGCTCTGGTAAAGATATATCAAATCCGTTTTTAGTTGACAACTAGCTAATAAGTTGGATGGTAATCAACTCACCATATCAGTAATGTGAAGAGTTGGCTAGCCCACAAGAAAATGGCTTGTGGTAAAGGCGTGGAAAAACCATTATTGGTAATTAGTTCACCATTAGATAGAAGAACTAACTAGTCCGAAGGGTACAACTTTTGGTAAAGACAAAACAAATTTGTTGATAGTCGATAATTTGCTAAAATCATATGGTTATCAATGTACCATGGTCTTACACACCAAAACATTTGGCTACTCCGAGATAATGGCTTTGGTAAAGAGATCTAAATCCATTAAAATTTTCAATGATTCACCTCTCAGGAGTTAACACACCGAAGTGATGAGAATAGTATGCAACTTTAAGCGAATTAATGTACAAATTGTCATATGTTCTTTGTGTTCTTTGAAAAGATGGAGCTTCTTTGGATCTTTGTTGTGAAAGAATAATTCTAGAGATACTTTGACAAGCACAGACACTACTGTAGATACAATCCAAAGATTAAGAAATAATATGTCCTTAAAGATGAAGTCGTTAAAAATAAATTTATAAGGGAACTTGAAGTCAAGCAAGTAGAATTCAAGTTAGGGAGGATTGTTGGGATATGAAAGTCTTGAAGATATGAAAGTCATGAAGATATGAAAGTCTTGTAAGTCGCAAAATCTTGGAAAAGTCAAAGAGTCAAAATCTTGCTAAAGACAAAGTCAAAATCTCGCACTATGAAGTCAAAGTCTTGAAAGAACAAAAGAAGCTGTTATATTCGTTTATGGAAAGTATTGTAACTCTAGAATATTCTATGTTTAGATTACTTGTCGTACAAGGATACAAATTGTAAACCGACTAGGATATCCTTGAGCCTATAAAAGGACTCCTAGATTGGCATTAGAGATACGAGTCTATGAGTTTTAGAGTTCTGAATTCACAAGTTATTTAGTGTTTTAGAGAAGTTCGATAATCTTAGAGTTGTTTAGAGTATCCGCATAATAAGCGATTTAGAGTTTATAATAAAAGTTATTCTTCTTAGCTTTGTTAAGTAAATTCCGCGTACTTGATAAAGATTGCTCAGTGTTTCTTTGTTAATAACTTAGGATTTATCCGAGGTTGTTAAACCTTAACAAACTAGTTAAAGTTAGTTTGATTAAAGTATATCGATCCAACAAACCACTATAAATCTTTGTGTATCGGTTTGGTTGTCTCTATCTCTTTATCTTCTTTGCACCCATATATTATTTATTTCATGCATATCCATCATATTTATATATATTGTTGATTGATATCACATAACCTCGAAACAAACAATTTTCAAGAAAATAATTAAAAGTTTCAAAAGTTTTAAAACGTAATTAATAGCGGTGATACATTACCTTAATACGCAAGTCGAAGTTACTCTTGGTATTAAAAGTTTTAAAACTATTAACCCCTCCCCCTCCCCCTTCTAGTTTCTACAATTGGTATCAGAGTCAGGTTACTCAAGATCTTTAAAGTATACATTACCTTAAAGTTTGAATCGATCTATGGAGTCTGAAATAATTCTAGAAGGGCAATCTTTACAAGAACCACCATTTTTAGAAAAAGATAATTTTATTCAATAGAAAAATAGATTCGAAAATTATTTGAAATCAATAGATCAAGATCTTTGGCATGTTATTTCAATTGGTGACTTTCAACCAACGAAAATTAATTTTGAAAATCAAAGTGATGATTTTAAAAGAAGACTTTTCAAAAATATAGAAGCCAAAATATTGATTTACAAAGCTTTACCGAAAAATGAATATGAAAGAATTTTCATGTGTCAAACGACAAATGATAATTGGAAAAATCTTTTAATCATTCACCAAGGAAATACGCAAGTCGAAGATCACAATATTGATCTTCAACAAGTATATGAACAATTCGTCATGTCCAAAGACGAATCTATAGATAGCGCTTTTACTATGATCAATACTATAACCCTGCTGTTTTTGATGAAAGAAATCCCATGAAGAATCTATCAAAATATTTTCAAGAAGAATTCGTTAAAGAAGCATGGAGTGATACCGATGAAGAAGACAGTGATTGTGATGAATATGATGAATGTCAAATTGTTGGAACCTCAAGTGAGGTACATTCCTAATCCGAACATTTTTGTTTTGACACATTCTTTCTGGAATTTTTTAAATTAGAAAATGATTTTAAACACTTGTATAACTTGAGTCTAAAAATATCACGGGAAAATGAATCTTCAAAATCTTTTAAAAATAGTTTTGAAAAAGAAATCTTTTTGGAAGATAAAATGTCTAGAATTGAAAGTAGCATAGAAATTTATTTAGAATGTATAATGTGTCAAGATAACAAAATTAAAATTGAGAAGCTTAAAGAAAAGGCTAACATATTAGCTAAATTTGAAAATAGTTCTCGTTCTCTTGAAAATTTATTAATGTAAAACCCTAAAAATCAAAAACGCGTAACAAGACTATTTTACCCCTCTATTTAATATTTATAGAATACGTAAAATATGTAAATGCTCATTAAATGAAATTATATATACTGCACGTATGGTTTTAATATGGATACATGTTAATATTTAATGATTTTCACTTTCAACCCTCATCTTTAAGAATTGTTACATGCAAACCTTGATCTATTATGTATTGACACAATACACCCTAAACTATTATATTGATAACATTAAGTCCTATAGTTTATCCTTTTGGCATTTGAAACTTTGAAACATTGATAAAATACACTTTAAACCTTATTTTAGAATTATTTACATTGTAAACCCTAAACTTTGAGATATTTACCATGCGAACCCTATACTTTGAAGTATGGCCTAATAAAGCCTTAAAATAGGATTTCATCATATTAAACATTTAATTTTGCCATTTATCATTTGTAAACCTTAAGTTTGGCTAATTAATGATTATTGCCCTGAAGCATTTTAATTCGGTCCATTACTGAAAATGAGAATACGCTTAATAACTCTAAAAGTATTAATACGATTCCTAATAAATATGTAAAAGAAGTGATGACGTTAATGAACGTATAAGTAATACGTGGTTATAATTCGTATAGGTTCCGTGAAGCGGGAGTGACCATCTTGTGACCGTTTTCTTTCCTATTTTGCTTGCTTCGAATGAGGTACAGATATTCTATCCCTTTTCAGTAGGGATTTCTCATGACTTTTTGATCCTTGACTTTACTTCACTTATGATATTCCTTTGCTATGATTTCCTTATGCTATGATCCTTTTGATATGATTCTGACATAATCCTTTGATATGATTCTGTTCGCTATGATATTCGTTTGTTATGATTATGAACTTCTGATTATGAACCTTCTGATTATGAACCTTCTGATTGTGAACCTTATGACTACGAACCTTTCTGATTATGAGCCATTGATATGAACTTTTGATTATGAACTTATGTTATGGAACTTTGATATGAACTTTGATATGAATCCTTATGATATGATTATGCTTTGACCTTGGTTTGATACCGAGCCAAATATGTTTCCCAGCCATGAAGGTAACATGGCCGTGTCGATGATGCACCTCGGCATGACTCTAGGCGAGAGAGTGATGTTCCGCCCGCCCTTGGTGGTGGATCATATTTTGTATATGTGAGGTGGGCGTATGGATGCATCCTAGATCCGTTACGTTATCCGATATGATATGATTTGTCCGGTGAATGATGTAGGTGTGCAATACGCGTCTTCACATTCGGGAGCTAGCTACTCCATTGGTTCTTGAGGTCTCCTCCTATTATATATGGTATTTCGAGGTCACCCTCCGAATACAATGGTTACTTATGATATGATATGATATGATATGTTTCAGGGCTCGTGGTAGATTTCTGACAACCCTTACACTTTTGATATGCCTATACATTGTACTTTCTGTATTTCCCCAACGCACCATAATCTGTATTAATTGTTCATTACTCGGTACCCTTATATGAATCACTCTTACCAAGATATATATATATACTCCATTGCATTGATCTGTCACACTTTCATTCCGTTACTTCAGACTATGGTTCCATTCACGTACCGGGTTATTATATGTTTATTGAATTTGATTATGCTATTCATGTTTTATGTGACTACTGATTATCCGGCTATGATGTGATTAATATGTGGTTATCTGAGTTACCTGTTGTCATCTGATGATATGTGATCTCACTGTTCTGTGACCCTCTGAATTGTCTAGTGACAATGCTAATGTGTAATCGATAGTTTTGTCTGTTTATTATGTGTACTTCGTTCAGTTAATCTCGTGGACTATGACTATCCGTTGTATCCTTGTCTGCTTATTGTTGACCTGCCATGTTTACATTTTTGGCTATGCTACGGGTTGATTTGGGTAAATGGTTCAACTTATGACGTCTTGCTTGTTAACTTGTTTAATTGCCCTGTTATGTCCCTAGTTCATTTATTTATAATGTACATACTGTATTCCTACTTGTTACGTGTGACTGCCATGTTTTGACTGTTGTTAGTACTTCCGCTGTTATGATACTGGTTATGTTTTCAACTAAGGGTTTCTGACCTGTGTGATTGCCATGCTCACTTACTAATTAATTGCTTACGCTTGTCTTTAGATTTCTGTTTGACTTGCATGCCTTCTGATTTCCTGATTTGATTGTATTCCATATATGTGTTGTGTGGATACGACGTCTGCTATGCTTGCTTATGTTTCAGTTCTTGTATGTCTGGTTTGTATATGCTTGTTTATATGTCATCGATGCTTTGCTTTGCTTCGTTCTCCTTGTTATCTGTGCTTTGGATATCTATATAATTGTGTTCTGCAGGATCCTCATTGACTCATTGTTCTCATTTATTGCGACTTTGTTATCCGTTCCTTTGTTTCATTTTGCATTTGATTTTATTTAGCTTTCGTTTTGTTATATCATTCCTTTGGGCTTTTAAGCTCGGTAGCATTTCTTTTCTGCGGCGGGTTTTAGGTTTGAAGATGGGCTTGATGGGTGAGAGTTAGAATATCCGGTGGACCAACCCTAGCACCTTATTACTTTGGGACTTATTTTGAAGAACTTTTGTTTTGGGATTTTAATTCATTCGGGATATTGTATTTTCTTGTTAGTCATTTGTGTATATGTTTTGATACTACATTTTTAAGGTTTCCATTTGTAAAGATTTCATTTGTATGTTCTGATATGACACCAGAATGTGACACTTCTACCCTTGCCGGGTTGGGGTGTTACAATTATGGTATCAAAGCAAAGGTTTCGTCTTGTTGACCTTAGGATTGACCTGTGAGGATTTGGGTAGACACTAGGCTTCCGTCTGTTCTTATCTTCTCCGATTCGTTTGATAGTCGTTCAGATTTAACTTTGATATTCGTTTGTCTTCACTGATTTGGCCTTCCTCTTTTCGCATCGAATTTTGTTATTTTGTCTTCGCGCATCCGTTTGTCAATCGTTAGATGGAGACTACCGTGGAGCCGAAGAAGATGGTCTTGACCGCGTTCTTCGCTGATCCACCGAGTGGAGAGGTTCATGAAGCGAAGCCGCACCGACCGCCGTGTTCTTTGGAGACATCGGGATCTTCTTTGGATGAAACTGGACGGATCAACCAAAGGCGCAAAAGACGGAGACAAGATTCAACCGGTGGCTGAGAAGGTTCATCTACTTCCTATAATTGGGCGCGACTTGTGTTACTCCGATTTGTCACGCGTTCTGAGACGGTTTGATAATTTTCTATATGATTTGATCGGTATTGCTTTTCGTTGATTTGTTCAGAATTCGGTTGAATTGTGGAGTTTTATGGTTTAACATTTTGGGGATATCTCTGCTTTATTTTTGGATCGTCAATAATGAGTCATGAGGAGCCGTTTTGCGCAAGTTGGTGACCTTCTTTCATTGTGAAATGGTAAGTTGTTTTGATGTAGTATATGCTATATGTATTTGATCTGGTCTGTTTTGGTATGTTACTTGCTACCTGTATGTTATTTGTTTTGTTGTGATATTGATTATGTGGGTTCGTCATGACCTGAGATAGAATATGATGACAATAAGGACTTGTTATGTGATGCAAGTATTATGACGCCTGATCAACGTAATAATACCGAGATCATATAATTTAAACTTATTGAAATCATACGACGTCTTGGGAAATGCCTGGGGTTGGTACGTGAATGGACTAGGACATATATCCGTTATTTGTCACTCCTCATGTTCGTTTGGAATTCTGTACCTCTTTGTGAGATTCTCACCGACATCTGTTACGTATAAGTTTTGTACGCTTTGGAACCGAAATCGTTATGATTTGTGTGAAACTATGGATTGCTATGTCTGCCTTAAACTTGTACGTCTCTGTGTACCTCTGCGACTTCAATTTTCGAGGACGAAAATTTTATTTTAGAGGGGAAGAGTTGTAAAACCCTAAAAATCAAAAACGCGTAACAAGACTATTTTACCCCTCTATTTAATATTTATAGAATACGTAAAATATGTAAATGCTCATTAAATGAAATTATATATACTGCACGTATGGTTTTAATATGGATACATGTTAATATTTAATAATTTTTACTTTCAACCCTCATCTTTAAGAATTGTTACATGCAAACCTTGATCTATTATGTATTGACACAATACACCCTAAACTATTATATTGATAACATTAAGTCCTATAGTTTATCCTTTTGGCATTTGAAACTTTGAAACATTGATAAAATACACTTTAAACCTTATTTTAGAATTATTTACATTGTAAACCCTAAACTTTGAGATATTTACCATGTGAACCCTATACTTTGAAGTATGGCCTAATAAAGCCTTAAAATAGGATATTCGTCATATTAAACATTTAATTTTGCCATTTATCATTTGTAAACCTTAAGTTTGGCTAATTAATGATTATTGCCCTGAAGCATTTTAATTCGGTTCATTACTGAAAATGAGAATACGCTTAATAACTCTAAAAGTATTAATACGATTCCTAATAAATATGTAAAAGAAGTTATGACGTTAATGAACGTATAAGTAATACGTGGTTATAATTCGTATAGGTTCCATGAAGCGGGAGTGGCCATCTTGTGACCGTTTTCTTTCCTATTTTGCTTGCTTCGAATGAGGTACAGATATTCTATCCCTTTTCAGTAGGGATTTCTCATGACTTTTCTATCCTTGACTTTACTTAGCTTATGATATTCCTTTGCTATGATTTCCTTATGCTATGATCCTTTTGATATGATTCTGTTCGCTATGATATTCGTTTGTTATGATTATGAACTTCTGATTATGAACCTTCTGATTATGAACCTTCTGATTGTGAACCTTATGACTACGAACCTTTCTGATTATGAGCCATTGATATGAACTTTTGATTATGAACTTATGTTATGGAACTTTGATATGAACTTTGATATGAATCCTTATGATATGATTATGCTTTGACCCTTCAGTTTGATACCCGAGCCAAATATGTTTCCCTAGCCATGAAGGTAACATGGCCGTGTCAGTGATGCACCTCTGGCATGACTCTAGGCGAGAGTGATGTTCGCCACGCCCTTGGTGGTGGATCATATTTTGTATATGTGAGGTAGGCGTATGGATGCATCCTAGATCGTTATGTTATCCGATATGATATGATTTGTCCGGTGAATGATGTAGGTGTGCAATCTGCGTCTTCACATTCGGGAGCTAGCTACTCCATTGGTTACCGAGGTCTCCTCCTATTATATATGGTATTTCGAGGTCACCCTCCGAATACAATGGTTACTTATGATATGATATGATATGATATGTTTCGGGCTCGTGGTAGATTTCGACAACCCTTACACTTTTGATATGCCTATATTGTACTTTCTCGTATTTCAACGCACCATAATCTGTATTAATTGTTCATTACTCGGCACCTTATATGAATCACTCTTACCAAGATATATATATATATATATATATATATATATATTGCATTGATGATCATCACACTTTCATTCCGTTACTTGCACTATGGTTCCATTCACGTCATCGGGTTATTATATGTTTATTGAATTTGATTATGCTATTCATGTTTTATGTGACTCACCGATTATCCGGCTATGATGTGATTAATATGTGGTTATCCGAGTTACTGTTGTCATCGATGATATGTGATCTCACCGCTCGTGACCCTACGAATTGTCTAGTGACAATGCTAATGTGTAATTGATAGTTTTGTCATTTATTATGTGTACTTCGTTCGCTTAATCTCGTGGACTATGACTATCCGTTGTATCCTTATCTCGCTTATTGTTGACCGCCATGTTTACATTTTGGCTATGCTACGGGTTGATTTGGGTAAATGGTTCAACTTATGACGTCTTGCTTGTTAACTTGTTTAATTGCCTGTTATGTCCCTAGTTCATTTATTTATAATGTACATCTGTATTCCTACTTGTTACGTGTATCGCCATGTTTTGTTGTTGTTAGTACTTCATTGTTATGATCTTGGTTATGTTTTCAACTAAGGGTTTCGACTGTGTGATTGCCATGCTCACTTACTAATTAATTGCTTACGCTTGTCTTTAGATTTGTTTGACTTGCATGCCTTCTGATTTCCTGATTTGATTGTATTCCATATATGTGTTGTCTGGATACGACGTCTGCTATGCTTGCTTATGTTTCAGTTCTTGTATGTCTGGTTTGTATATGCTTGTTTATATGTCATCGATGCTTTGCTTTGCTTCGTTCTCCTTGTTATCTGTGCTTTGGATATCTATATAATTGTGTTCTGCAGGATCCTCATTGACTCATTGTTCTCATTTCGCTGCGACTTTGTTATCCGTTCCATTTGTTTCATTTTGCATTTCAGATTTTATTTAGCTTTCGTTTTGTTATATCATTCACTGGCTTTTTAAGCTCGGTAGCATTTCTTTTCTGCGGCGGGTTTTAGGTTTGAAGATGGGCTTCGATGGGCTGAGAGTTAGAATATCTGAGTGGACCAACCCTAGCACCTTATTACTTTGGGACTTATTTTGAAGAACTTTTGTTTTGGGATTTTAATTCATTCGGGATATTGTATTTTCTTGTTAGTCATTTGTGTATATGTTTTGATACTACATTTTTAAGGTTTCCATTTGTAAAGATTTCATTTGTATGTTCTGATATGACACCAGAATGTGACACTTCTACCCTTGCCGGGTTGGGGTGTTACAATTAAAGAGTCAAAAACCATTCGGAGATAGAACATGTTTAAGTTTTAATTCAAATGAGGCATCTACAAGTGATGCAAAACAAATTAAAATGTTACCAAACTAATTCCTTTTAATTGGAATTAATGTAAACAATACTTATCTTGGAAGGAATTTTTATTCCATGACGACATCCTCACATCATGCAAAGGATGTGTATCAATAACCATTTTGGACCCATGAGATATTGGGTACCAAGTCTTTTTGTGAGTAATTATTTTAGATCCACTCGAAGAGAAACTTGAAGATATGAATAAATATTCATACTCTCATCATATGGAGGAAAACTCTTAATTGCTCAATAAATAAATCATTCACGACTTCCTTCGTGGTAATGTAACTTTAGGATATGTCATTGGCCAATGTATGATTTCTCAAAATCATGATTTGTCTTATGTATCTATTGATTGCTAGTAACCTAGGACATGTTATGTGATTTAACTGAAACTCTATGTGCATGAAACCTATAAGTGATTGTACCTCTTGCCCAAATGCTTATCCCCCATTGGAACTATATGTATCTTTGATTTGCTTGTCTTGTTCATGTCCTCGGGTACGAAACTCACAAAGAAGAAAGGTGAGTCCGTGGACATTAAATAGTATTAGGTTTACTGTTATACCTAAAATGGCAAGTTGACTCAATATCATATCTAGTGTTTGCTTTTAAGCACACTTTTGAAAGGACTTTTTCTCAAGTGGTTAATTGTGTTATCTAAAACATTTAAAAGCACTATGTATTTAGGAGTTACTCCTAAGAGGTACGGCATATAAATCACAATATATAACGTCTCTGATTATTGAGAAAATATGAGAAAACTTTAGCAATATTTGTTCGATAACCATTGGTTTTCGAGAGACACAAAATTGCTCTTGATATAGCCATATTCAATGCCAAATACGTAGTCGCCGGAAAGGCACGTCTATCAATCACTATGGATGACAAAAACTCTTAACGATCTAGTCAACATTATTAAGAATGACTCTACAAATGGTAATGCAATTTACCTCAGTTCAACTCTGTGTAAAACTCGCATTTTAAACTCTTATCTTCTATTTTTCTCCTTCAATATCTCTTCTCAATTCTATTTCTACTTATATCCCTTGCAAGAAGTCATTCGCGTGGTCACTTAAAACACGTCATGTCATCATTTCCCTTTCTCATACTCGTCTATATCATTTTAAGTATCATCACCTACTTCTTCTTCTTCTGTCTCGATTATATTCCATTCGACTATTTGTGCGTAACAACTCTAAGCGTCTAGAAAATTAGGATCCTATTTCTTCTACCGATTGTCAAATCTCAATATCTGAATCCCTTCGTCTATACATTCATGACAATTCTTCCACTTTCATTTCCTTTGAAACATTATTAACATTGTCGTGTCAACTCAAGGCTTCCTCTATATTTACGAGACCGTCATCAGTTTTCATGCAAAATATGAAGACACGTCATTTGCATTCTTCGATCCCTATACGTTTTGATAATCAAAAAATATAAAGACACGTTACGTAAAACTATACTTGATAAGTTTTTAATCAATAAAAAAAAATTGACTACGTTTCGACTACAAAATCACTTAAGGTATGTACAAACACAATACCAACTTAGTCAAGTGATCAAAGAATTTGTTCTTTCTCAAAACTCACATTTTTATGTGACAAAACATTTTTACAAAGTACTTTTGTAATTATAAAGAAATTTTTTAATAAGAAAAATATATTTGAATTTCAAATTACCCAACAACTATTTTTCCCGCCCAAACCAGATAATTCTTCACCACATCAGGACAAAAATAGGAGCGTATGTCAGGACGGTACTGTAAATATGGCTACGGTCCCTTATATTATATGGGAGCGTCCAAAGTTTAAGGGACCGTCCCCCGCTCCTCCTGGTGATTATCAATACTGCACTATTTCACAGAAAAAAGGCAATCCTCTTAGCACAAAAATTTTCTGATTTCTAAACCTCTTTTCTTTGATCACTATAACTTTTTTTTATATGTTTACAAGTGATCCCGCTACCTTCTACCTTCTACCTCTAATTGTAAGAGAAGAACGCTCGTATTCGCTAATAAACGAAGTGTTATAGATTAGGCATCACACATACGTAACTTGTGTTACGATTCTCTTCTCATCTAAACTCTCTTTATCATCCTTGTATATTAGCGTATCCGACTTGTGTGTGAGTCAAGACTAGTTGTGATAGGATCAATTTGGACAAGGTGTTTGTCTTTGGATTGTTGTGTATAGATTATGACAAGGTGTGAGTTTGTGAAGTAGGACGTGGTGAAAGTCCATGTAGTATTTGTGTAAGTTTGGACAAGGTGTGTTCGTGTAGTTTTGTAATTAAGACGAAGTGAAAAGTCCGTGGTGTAAAGACTTGGATTGGGTGAAGATTCAAGTGGACGAAGTGAAAAGTCCGTGAAACATCGTATGAAGACTTGGATTGGGTGAAGATCCAAGAGGACGAAGTGGAAAGTCCGTGAATCTTTGTGTTTTGACTTGGATTGGGTAAAGGTCCAAGTGAACGTTGTAGCAACCCGTAATTTTTCATAAGGTAAACTGACTATTTTACCCTTTGACTTTTTAAAGTTGACCTTTGACTTTGACTTTTGACTATTTGACTTTTACCGTAGCGTAAAAGCAAATACGATAACCGGTAGTAACTAGTAATTTTCCTTGTGACCAACACAAGACTACGATAAGTCTATATGTTCAAAATACTCTACTTTCACCAATAGTCATATTATATATGAACTATTGCCGCCTTGTTATTTTTACGTAAATATTTTACTCTTTACATAATACGCGTACTCGAACCTACGTTATTAGGTTTTAACAACATAGACGCACCCTATGAGACTTATCAAACATTTAATATACCTAGTTATAGTATATTGATAAGTTTAGACATTTTTGTAAGTATTACATTTTTACGTTGCCCGATTTTAAGTTTCGTGACTTAAGGGCTTAACATTAGTAATTACCGGGACCAAACTACACCTCATAAACTAAATGTATCACAAATAAAAGCACGCACTACCACCTCAAGGAGAGGTGGCATGCAAAGGCAACACCTCAAGGCCATGTGGCCTTCATTTGGGCACCTAGTCTTACACACACCCACTTTTGTCTCCCACTTATACATAACTTCACATACACATCTCTTTCTTACATGCAAAGTGAACAAAAACCTCTCATCTCACCTCCCATGGCTGTCCATCTCTAAAATCATATCACCATCACCCACTTTGATTCACACAATAAGTTACACTAAGAAGATGAAGGCCTAAGTGAGCTCTACATAGTCCAAGTGTTGTTTTAGTGATTCCATGGTTAGATTTGGAGTTATTCAAGGTGTTAGGGGCTGAGATAAAGGGGATTATTTGGTTATTAACAAAGGTTTGAATCAAGTGATGAAAAGATTCAAGACAAGGATTAGAGATTAGAAGGGTTAAGGGTTGAATTGTTCTTGTTGTACTAGTAACTTGTCATCCTAATCCTCATAAGATTTAAGTTTATTTTCTTGTCATTTAATATGGTCGTAATAATATCTATAATTATTTGATGTAATTTGATATAAGTAGTATATGTAACATGGCTTAATTGATGTTGTACATGAGGTTGTGACCATGAAAACAAGCTAAAACAAGTCCTAAGTAAGTTCTATGAACATGAATTCTGAAATAGTCCCAAATATTTATTAAACTGATCATCTCAGTAAATCTTGAGTTTAATTAAATAATATAAGCTTGTAGAGCTATGTCTTACGGTCGTTTCTCCAGGTGGCGCACCTCATAACTCACCCCGATGAGTAAATGAGAGCCAAAATGGCAAAATATGTCAAAATCTGCACACCAGATTTCATTTGGGAAAAGCCCATGGTTCTGGTCATTTCTGGAAGTCGACTCAGTTTTATGAAATGTAGCCAAGACCTAAACTTGAAGTTTGGCAAAATCCGTGTGTCAAAAAAAGTTTTAGAACTCAACTTATGGTCGTTTTGGCAGGACTGAATGTGCAGACAAACTTTCTGCAATGATATATAAGTATATACTTGTAATTAGACTATTGATATAAATAAACTTTGGACCTTAGACTTAATTAAGCTTAAGAAGCTGTTATAGAATATAAAAATATGAACTTGGCCTTTGAATCACTTAAAAAGAACTTGTGGTTAAAAATTTATGCCTAGTTAAGTTTTACTAAATGAAAATGTAGTGTTGGAACAAAAGCTTGCTGATACGATTTTAAATCACGATTTTGACCCTTTTTTGTTCCGAATCAGCAAAAGTGTAAAACACGAAAGTTGCTCAGAATGACTTTTTCTACAAAAATTCGGGTGCACATACGCAGAAATTGAGCGACAAAACCTAAAAACGGCAAAAACTAAACTGACCTGTTGTTGACTAGAAAACAACCTTAGTGAGAACTTTAAGTGATATATTGATCATTTGAGGCTAATATAAAGCCAAGATTGAGTCAAGATTGTTGTCTTGAGGTTGTCTAACTTAGACACATCCTTAATGTGGTCTTGATTATTATTGCTTAACCATAACTTAGCCGCACGGCTAGTATAAGTCTAATGACCGAAACTTGTTTTTAAAACTTGTTCACTAGACTTTGACAAACTAAATAAATGACCATATGACATGTTAAACTGCATCACGACCTCTTGATTTTGATAGAATAAACGATGGTACGAGGTTATTTATAAAAGGGCTATAAGCCAAACAACATTTAAGGAATACTTTAACTTAAGGATTCATGTACAACATCATATCGAAAGCCAACAAACTACATATACTTGTACACTTATATCGTACAATATACTAAAACACGAATACTATACTTTCTTAGGTAATCGTTAAAGATCGTGGTCTTGCCATACTCTATTGTTGACATACAATATATCGTTACATTCCGCTGCTGATCACTACAGTGAGTTCATAGCCCCATTTTCTATCATTCAATTGTTTTACAAACCCTTGGGGGAGATACATGTTTTATTTTAAACTGAACACATTGTTTTCAAACTATATGCTTATCTGATTGTCTTATTTTCACTAAGTAACCATCATTTCCAAATATAAGTCCCTAAATCATGAACCATTAATCACTAGAGAGAGTGAGCACGAATATTGTGAATAGATCTATTGGAATTGACGAATCCCTTTTGTGTTGGCCCCGTTAAAGGCAAACAAACGCACTATATTTGAGTAACATTAGGTAAAAACGGAAATTTTACCTATTAGGGTTGGTACCAACAATTTCACCAATTAATTTTGGAACACGTTAACGCCTTGGTTGCATGAGCTTAGTGAAAAACAAAAGCAGGCTCAAGTATCACATACTTGAGGCAGCCGTATCAAACAAAAGCGGGCTCAAGTATCATATACTTGAGGCAGCCGTATCAAGCAATAATAATTGTTTTATTTTCAACATTATGGGTGTATAACAACGTAACCCACACAAACATTATGTGTTCAAATACTTAACTATAAACTCTATGAATTCATTCAACCTTTGTGTTGACAGTTTTAAGCATGTATTTCAGGTCCATATTGTACGAGGCTGGCACGGAGGAGCACATATACTCAAGAAGGCTATAAATTGTATTATCATTCGAAAACCCATTTAATGTATTTTGTAAACTTGAAACCATTTGGGACCTCATCTTTGTAAACTCTGATATTTATATAAATCGAATGATAAATCTTTTTAAACGACTCCTTTAGAGATCGTTTTCTATTATTATGACTGTTGTGCCGTCGAGTAACACCCAATTTGAATTCCGCTGCGTATCACGAAATTGGGGGTGTTACAAACGTGGTGTTAGATCTTGCGGGGTCGTGTTTTGGTGTGTAGATTGGTTCTAGATAGGATTAGGACTCGACATTTCGCTTAGTGCCGTTAATTGGTGTAAGAGTTGGTGTACGGTTTTCTCAGTCTGAAGGGAGTTTGTTGACATATCGAGGAGTGGAGTAGGGCGAAGAGTGAGATTTGTGCCGAACCACTATAAATCTTCGTGTCTCGGTTTGGTTATCTCTATCTCTTTATATTCTTTGCATCCATATATTATTTATTTCATTCATATCCATCGTATTCATATATATTGTTGATTGATATCAAACAATTTTCAAGAAAATAAATAAAAGTTTTAAAACGTAATTAACAACGGTGAAACTATTCACCCCTAGTTTCTACACTATGATACCATGTAAAATTGTAAAGATTTTATTGAATGAGGGATACATAAATGAGATTGTACTAGCAGGGTATCTACGCGGTGCGGCGGCGGGTACCCTGTGATTAAAGTTCATAAACTAACAAAATAACAATGAGGAGCTGATTAACCTGAGAAAAACAAGAAGAAAATGATCCCAATCTGACCGATTAATCTGTTTATAGCGTTTATGACAGTCCTCTCATGTTCATTTTCTGACGGCTTTTATTGGCTAGCCAAATCGATAGTGACTTTGATTCTTGGTTAAACCGGTTGAACCAGTTGGTCCGGCCCGGGTTTTAAAACCATATGTATCATCTACTTGTTTTTATATAGTAAATTACATGAAGCTTTGTGTGTTTTATTAGTTTGTACAATATGTATTGTAACATGTATTTGTCATTGTAGGAGTGTTTTAAAAATAATATTTATTAGGTATATATTGGAAGGCGGTTACAAGTCTACAAATTTAAGACACTTAATGTTTTCAGATGTAACTTTATTTTTTATTATTTGTAAATGTGTTACTTAAAATTTTAAGCATTTCATTTTAAGAATGTACCAATATAAATGTACATTATAAAAGACAACTAACTTAGCAACATGCAACACAGACATAACCCTAAATCTAATGAACAGTAATATCACATTGGATTTTAGCCCGAACCTAGTCATCTAACACTAATAGTTGCCTATAGTGTTTTCTTAATTCCGCAAGTTTTATTTTATTATTCATTTTTTTATTACTTTTACAAATATAATTTTATCTACCTTGATCTACCTATTTTCTAACCAAAGGACATGCATTTAAATGGTAGCTTATATGAGTCAGTAGAAATCGCACCACAAATCAAAAAAACTAAAAACACCGTAAAAACCAAACCGAAAGAACTGAAAGCCGCCAAAACCGACAGTGCAGTTTTGGAAAATAAAAAAACAGATTTTTGCGGTGCGGTTTCAATTACCGCACTGAACCACACCGCCAATTTCAAATATGTTTTTATTTTTTTAAAAAATAAATCCACTAAATTTCATAATTTTTTAATAATAAAATGCTTTGATTTATACTTTCCTAATTAAATATTCCAAACACATTTTATTGGTTAATTATTGTGTGAGCATTTAGGTCATATAATTATGTTCCTTTCAATTTATTATTGAATTTTTAGAAAATTTTCATTTCATTTGACTTTTACTATTGTCTAAATTTATAATTTAATACTAATATACAACATTTTGTATATATATTTCAATCCATCATGTGATCTTGTGCTATATTTATTCTATAATAAATATATACTATAAAATTAATTTGAAAAGAAAAACTTTAAAAACTAAAAAAACCGAAACCGCTCGAAACCGAAACCAATAAATCACGCGGTTATAGATTATCATTTTGTAAAAACCGCAAATACGGATACGGTTTAGTTTTTACCAAAAACTACATCAAACCGCACCATACTCACTCTAATAATTCATATTGGGTGAAAAACTCTTCGATCAACTAGTGATGTGTTCCAATCCTTCTTAGGATTTATTTATTATAAAATATTTACCTTTCCCTTTAAAAACAATATAAAAAGTGGTTTCAAATATTCCAACTAATATTTTCACTCTATCTTCCCAAACATTACTAACCAATATTACTCCATTAAATGTTGCCCAAATCCCTATACATATTTTCTACAGTATAAGATATTAATTTTTGGACCACTTCCAACTACCTTTCGTTAACCTTGACTATGTACTCTTGATCATTTTAAAGAATCACTATACCGTTCGACTTGGGCCACATGATACAATTCTGTATCCAAAGTTAAGATTTAAACGTAAGACCTATTAGTTATATCTACAAGACCAAAAGAATAAATAATATTCTTTTCATCATTCATCAGTTGATGATAAATCTATTGACTGATACTCATGTTTACAAATTAAATCTTGTATAAAAAAGTCATATTTTTAGTAGTATCTATTGTGAGTTCAAATCTCGCTGAAGTCATATTTATGATATGTAATATAGGGTGTGAAAAAGTTTTCGTTTAAAAAAAAGTCATGACTGAATGACTAAAAACTTGCATGTATAATACTCCGTATGTATAAGTATTATGATAGACTAGAATAAATATTACAACAAGCTAGACGAATAATTACGCAAAGCGACGGTGTATAGCAGCAAATAACTATACTCACGAAATCGTGATTTTGGTTTAACCCTTAATGCAAAATTTACGGTCTAATTTGTAGTCATTGCAAAAAAAAGTACAATATGTGAGTTAGAAACAAAAAAATGTTAAAAGTTTAAGGATTACACAATATTTAATATATTAATTTAGTGATAAAATTTGTTATTACTTTTAATAAATGATATAATAGTCAATTAACATTACTAAATTTTAAATTATTTTAAGTTTTAAAAATGAATTTACACTCGCTTTTTATAAATAATAAAAATAACCGTATAAAAGTTATTTAAAATGATAGCTAATTTGAAGGTTTTCTTTTCAGCATAATCAAGGATCAAGTCCTCATAAATGATGATATAAATAATGGTAATTATTAAAGAGTACTCTAACTATGAATTGCATTTATTATGAACTAATTTAAGTAGGTGAATAATTGTGTAGTCTAGTTGTATTTGCTTATAAATTCACACTCAAATACGGTATTTCGAAAACTCAATATAAAACCTAACAAGTTACCGCAGTCTCACACACAAATTTGCATGCTATATTGTTTTAAAGGTTTTGCTAACCACGACTTTATTACTTGTGGTTAAACCTTATCATATGTGTCGTTGAACATGAAATGCTTGATATTAATTAGTAATTGTTAACTTTTTAATTAATGTAAACTTCATAATAACTCATAATATTATGATTAGCAAAACCCTTGTTTTAAAATTAGTGTATATCTATAAAACAAAAATAACTAAAGTGAAAAGCAAAAAGTTAAGAAAGTGAAATGTTGAAAAAATTAAAAAGAAAATATTGAAACAATTAATTATGAGCAAGTGAAATGTTGAACTAAAAAAAAATGTTGAAAACATATGTTTTGAAAACTATTAATACACATCGAAAACCGGGTTGACTCGGGACGCTTCAAACCCGACGGGGTGACCATGTTTAGTTTGACCCATTTTTTCACCCAACCCGTCGGGTTGAACTGGTTTAAATTGATCCGTTTTTAGACCGGAACAGTTCAACCAGTTGAAACCTGATCGAACCGGGTTTCAAAACATTATGTTTAATCCCAAAATCCTCAAACTTTTATTATTTTTCGTATATAACTCATAAAAAAAAATTTATCGATAAAATTATTTACTACTATAAAATCCCGTTGTTATGCACGGATACTCATGTTATTCAAATATAAAGTAATCTTTTGCTCTCTCTTATATTATTTGTCAATTACCCTTTTGAGCCGTTACAAAGTAATTGTCCACAAAAGGAATTTGTACCGATTTCATCGTATTACCTTTATTTGAAGATATTGTTACAAATTTTAAAGAAACATTAATCAATTAATTAAGGGTAAATTGTCATTTAGTAATAATTTCTAGGAACATTTTGAACATTTCATTTCTGAGCAGAAGAGCCGTTTTCAAGTAGTGTTCGGCCCAGAAAGTAAAAAAGAAAAGCAAGAAACACTATCATTTTAATCTGTGTTTTATTTGTCACTGAACAAATATTTAGAGACGAAGAAAGTATATAATCAAAGAAAATACAACTTTGAGGGCATTTTTGAATGGGAACCAACCCAAACTGAACCGACAAGAAAGCTCGATTTTGTCGCATGGCAAATTCGAGCCGACTAACTCACCAATAAATCAAATTTGTGCTCTAATATTATTATAACTAGTTATACACTCCCGTGTACTTACAGACTTTGGCATAAATCTGATTCAATATGTTAATACAAGTCATAATACATTAAAATTTCAACTTTGGGATAATACATGGGGAGGCCACCAACTTTTTGATTTTTCACATATAGGCCACCCGTTTATTTAAAGAAGCATATAGGCCGCACAACTATTTGTTTATCTTTGTTTACACCAATTCCGGTCAAATTTAATCCGGATAATTATCAAATGACAAGAATGAACCTAATACTAGCATATTAAATTAATACAAATTAAAACTAGTAGTGGAATTTTAGTTTTATTCTTCTAATTTACTTTTAATAATATAAATTCACACTTCAATTAAAGGTATAATCGCTATTTCACATCAAACTTTTTACTTGTATTGCATGGATTAGTTAGAGGTTGGTTTATTATTTATATTTTGTAGTTTTCAAGCATATATTTGTTTGAAATTGTGTAAACGAAAATATACATATAGTTGAGCGGCCTATATGTTCATTCAGTAAATGAGTGGCCTACATGTTAAAAATTGAAAACTTAGGTGGCCTTCATATACATTATATTTTTAATTTTTGTGCATAAAAGTTATCTGATTTTAATAATGTGATTGGTTGAGAATGTAAATTTATATCTTGTAAAATTTTATTTTGGCATAGTAAAGTCTGCCCGGATGCATATACGGAGTTGCTAAATAAGAGTTTTCTATAACATCATGTAAAATCTTTTACAAATATATAGTTATAATACCCGTGCACGCGAGTTTTCTACATTAATTTTTCATTATGTGTTAATATCGATTAATATTTTGTATAAATTTTTGTTGGACGAAATATTTGACTTTGTTTAACTGGCATGATGTTGAGGTAGATATTGCTCAAATTTTACTACTGATATCATGTTTTAGACATTATACATGTTTAATAGCAAATAATAACCCTTAAAAATCATTTTCTGGATATCCTTATTTATAATTTTTAAAGTATTTACATTCATCGTTGCAATATGCACAATATCGTATATATGTTTTCATCTCACAATATCTCGTTACGTCGTGCCTTTATTTTGATATTTATATTCATGTTAATAACAATTTTAGACGTATAATATGTGTGAAACTCGTGTACCGCGCATGTTAAACTTATAAAGAGGAATAACATGAGGTACTACTGGACATGGATAGTAAATTATTTTTATTTCGAACATCCTTACTTGATATCATAAAGAGGAATAACATGAGTTGCTCGTATATGTACGATTTCGTGTATTCATTTATATATCACAGTAAGTCGTGTTTTCATTTTGATATTTATAATTTGGTTTACAAACATTATTATATATATATATATATATATATATATATATATATATATATATATATATATATATATATATATATATATATATATATATATATATATATATATATATATACTAGTTTTAAAGCCCCCAATAGGCGGACATGACTTAAGCCCTCACGGGCATATAAGCCCGCTTGAGATAATAGGGTTGAAGAGTAATTACAAACAAAGTGACTTGTAACACTTGTTCCTTTTATACTAACATGAGGCGTAACATTCAAACACAAAACTTAAGTTGTGTGTCAATTTATCGTTTCATTTGCTTCAATTTTTTCAGATGCTCAAAAACCATGCCACTTTGAATTCAGAACCATGTACTCATTGAGTCAATCATATAACTGACTAAGTGATACATACGCCACAACAAAAATTAAATATCCGCAACCCTTCTAAACCGATCAAACAAACTACAAAATAACCTTTCTGCCCACTTTGTCCATGTTCATAACTGGTTTAAGGCCGAAAAAACGAAAACAATTATATTACTAAACTGCACATTAAGTTAACCAATTTTCCCATGTCTACAACACACCATCTTAACAATATATCCTTAAAACCAAACTTAATTTACCAGAAACTTAAACAAATATTACTCTTTTTTGACAGAAATTAAAAAATATTTTTGGAGGGTCATTGAACCATTTTGACCGTCCTAATTTACTTGTTCCATAATGACTCACTCGGCTCGCCCATTTTTCCACCCATATAATCTTAGACCGGGGTTTACCTTTGCAATAAGACACGTTGTAATCCAACATATGCAACCTGATAACTGAATCTGTGCACTACACATATGTCATTTAACAAATTTACCCACGGGCTCTTTAAATTATTAAAAATGATATAACTATACATTGAACTTAGCATTTATAATAAACCAAACATCATTTCACACATGTATGCTCATCTTCATTCCTATTGTGTCCTTCCTCACTTAGTCGTAGCATCTCCAAAATAGTGAAACATTTTCTTCAATGCGACTACACTATAACGTACCATCACTTCCACTTCATAATCAATGCTTACCTTTACCAGGTTTAAAAAAATAAGTACATTGCCAAACACCCTGTAAATAAGCTGATAAACCCCTAGGTGGTTGTTAAGTTAGTAGTATCAAAATGCGATAAGCTGATTAAAACACCCATTAATTCTACTGCAAACAATTTAGCTTTTATAAGATTCAATTTCAGGTTTATAAAAAATTTAACAGAACCGAACCATAAATTAACAACAAAATCACACAAGAATCAGTGATTTACAGTTGTATAATTCAACATTAGTTAAATGCTCACATTCAAAACAACTTATTTATGAAAACATGACTGCAAGTTATGGATGATCCAGGTGATTTTATCTTTGTGCGTAAAATGATTCCTACCTTGCCACTTTCTCCAGTACGTGAGGTAATCCCATCTTCATTTGGCACCTGTCAATCCTACAAACAAAAATTTCTTACAAATATCAACATAAGGCCTTGCAAGGGACAACCTGATATCTAAAGACGTGTACAACAGAATCAGTTGTGACAAATCTTAAAGAAGAAATAATAGATTACCTAGCAGTAGGACCTTTCCATTGATAGATGTCAACAGATCTTGCATGTAAATTGGAGGTCTTTGTTGCAGTTGATGATGCCTAATTACTGACTGTGTTCCAGGTTTGAGATTGTGAGGATGAAGCTGCAAGCCTGCAAACTTGGAATATGGCAGTAAGATGGAAATGTAGTCTTCTCTTGAGTACTTTCAATAGTGACCAAATGGTGCATATGCCATGATGATGCATGTTAGTGTTTTGCATGTCGTCAAAAACCTGAATGAAGCTCAACACACTGGGAATGGATCACGCTGCACATATGGTTAAGAGACTTTACTTACCGATGCTTAGCTGCCATTGCTACTCTTACTGCTTCACCATTCACAAGTTTAAGTTTAAATACTTAAAGTTTCATATAAACTTTGTAAGAATCTTGCCATTGCTGCAATAATATGTTTTTCTATAGATATCTTTAGATCTATCAGCACACGGGTACAACTTAAAGAAAAATAATTACAAAATTCTTACAAGTAGTATTACATTCTGAGATACATACCATAACAATAAGATTGTTCCAGACTCATGACATCCTTAAACCTGCAAGAGACTACCACCATTAGTGATTAGTGTACATAATTAAATAGTTATAATATATCACTATCTGCAAATTAATGATGACAAAAGAAAAATCAAGGAAGACGTTTGAGCCTTCGAGTTGCTACTGATATGACATAATTTGTTGTTTTTCTGTTTTTTGACCCTAAATACGTCTGAGTCAGATTTGTCGCTATAACATGTACTTTTAACTCCACATGGATATTGGATTGAGGAGCTTCATCAATCAATGAAGAAGCTTCATCCATTTACTTAGCTATGTCCTTAGGAAACTAATATCAGTTTAAACTTACATGGGTACCGGGATCTCAGGAACAGATTGCTTCAAATTGTAGCCCTCCTCAAAATCAATGTCAAATTGTATCCATCTTCTTTAGCTAGTGAGTACAATGTAGACATACTCATGTTTTCTATAGTTGATTTGGCCACCAATGGTAAACATAATGTTTTAGAAGGGCAATTTTTTCTCGAATGATTTCCACCATTTTTGGGCGAATATTACGAACCTGAATTGTAGATTCTTATCAGAATAAATTTACGAATATGGATTTTCATTAAAACGGAGTAAAAGTTGTATACCTTATCAGATTTTTCAAACTCATCTTTTTCTTCTTGACTGTAGTTTGGTCCAATTGACGAAACATTGATCATTCTACTTCGAAATTGAATGAAATTTCCTCTATAATTAGGAGGTCCTATTAGGATGTGATAAATATGATCACAACAATGTAATGCAGCATATTGTGTTTGACTGTTCACCTAATCCAGGCCCTAGTACAGATTTTGATGAGTTGTGTTAAGTGGTCTGACAAATTTTCAAATGTCTTGGATATGAAAAAACTTGGGAATCTCGTGGCAAGACCCCTTGTAATATCTCTATCTCCTGACTTTAATCATCGGGAAATCGAATATAGAAATGATTTTTCCGATCACCAAGAAGTGTGTTGAGATCTTCATCGGCCGGTCATTATGAGCATAACATCGATAATCATAGTTAATTCCATAACACAAACATCTTACATTCTCCCACTTTATGATATAGTAAGAAACAAACTTTGCTATTTTCATCATTTTAAATACATACTATCCAATACAAATCGTTGTCAACTAAAGGTTTACACATACCAAATCTGCATATAAACCTTGATTGAATGCATTTACTCACGATAACGCTGGATACTCTTAATGTTTGCGCTTATGTAATTAGTTTCGAGGGCATACGGTCGGTAGCTATAAATATAATCAATGGCATACATAATGACAATGCAATATATAGTTGGGCTCGGTATGTACCGAGGGCGTAAACAAATCATGACGTGCCATGCAAGTCAACAACCTTTCTCATGCAATTGCGGCTTGCGCTTTCAGTGCACAGAATTCAAATTACCTAATAAGTGCAAAAATAAGGTTAAACAAAGCACGACACACAAAGTAACTTTTTGCATAAGCGATACGATTTCACAACAAAAGTCAAAATAATAAATATTATACCTCAAGATGGTATGCAGTACGACACTGTGTTCGGGTTCATCAAGTACCTTGTAAAGCGAAACCAAAACCATGAGCTAATTAAACCACTATATCCATGATTAGATATCCTTGCAATTCTTAAATTACAAAGATTAGCACAAACACGGAATTAGGGTAGAAGCAAGGACATGAAACACATATTCATGAGTATAAGCGAGTGGTATTGAAATATATGCTTTGTATCTTGTTGAGCTCTCGATCTTTGTTGGTATGACCATGTCACTTTTGATTTCCTCTGCTATTATATACTCTCACGTATGTTAAAAACTTTATGAGCACTAACAATAAGGAAGTCATTAATATTAGATGTGTAAACAAACAATTTCAATATAAGAACAATTTCACGAAGATAAACCTCACATGCTCAAAGAAACATTACACAAAAAATAAAAATATGTTAACAATAATAGATCAAAGAAACATTACACGACATGTCAAGCGTTCATAGTTGCATACCTGTGATGAAGAAAACACAAAAATAAGTAAACCAACATTAGAAGAGATTGTGAGGAAAAAAATATAATGAACCGTATATAAGTTTTTAGGGTTACCTAAGTTGTAGGGATTCTCCTACATA
The DNA here is from genome assembly GCA_022545495.1 of Chrysanthemum lavandulifolium. Classification (NCBI taxonomy): domain Eukaryota; kingdom Viridiplantae; phylum Streptophyta; class Magnoliopsida; order Asterales; family Asteraceae; genus Chrysanthemum; species Chrysanthemum lavandulifolium. The sequence goes on along the minus strand of CM040242.1, from coordinate 81,045,509 downwards.
GTTGGTTGCATAGATTTATAATTATAGTCATTTATAGATTATAATATGCAACATAATTATCAAAATAACTTGTTGCCTAAGTGGTAAACACACAAGTTATTTATCAAAACAACCAAGGTTCAATCCTTGCAAGGCACCTTTTTTATAAACAATTTTCAAAAATTTATAATAAAAATTACCGAAAAAATTAATAAAAATCCGAAATTTAACAATTAATGCTTAGGTGGACAAAAATATTGCTTAGTTGGACAACAAATGCTTATGTGGCATGAAATTTGATTATTTGACATTGAGGTGGCATTAATGCCAAATGCCTCTTTTATATATATATATATATATATATATATATATATATATATATATATATATATATATATATATATATATATATATATATATATATAATACTATTTATAAACAACAACAACAACATATATATTTTTTTCCTTCTAAATTTTAAAGTCTAGAGGGAATAATTAGGAGTGGCAATCAAGTCGTGTTTGGGTTAACCTACTCGGGCTAGCTGGTTAACGGGTTAATATAGCCTCTACCCAAAACATGTTTATTAATTGTGTCAAAAACTCAACCATAACACATATATGCATAATAAGTGTAACCAATTTGTAACCCATTTAACATGTTTCAGTAAATAAGTCAAGCGGCGAAAAAAATTGATGATCCATCTATTCAACTAGTATAAATAAAAAAAAATGATATAAATAAGATACAAATAAGTATACACAAATTTCAATAATATCCGAGTTATAATAGTAATTCATTGTCATATTAGGTACATAACAAAATAAATTTAATCTAAATCCAACATAAAGTCCAAGTTATATATTTTATTTTTTAGAAGTTATATGCTTAAACGAGTTTACGGGCTGACATGTTTAATAATTACTCAACCCAAACACGACCTATTTATTAAGCGGTTTAGACGGGTTGACCTGTTTTGACCCAAACCTGTTTATCCTCAACTCAATTCTTTTTAACTTCATGTCGGTGTCCTGTCATTTATTGTGTATCAAAAATTGCCACTCCTAATATAAAGTGTAGGGTTTTTTATTAAATTTATAAAGCTATTAAAAATAAAAAGACTGATAAGTACACTTAAGTCTATATAAATTATAAAAAATTTAACAACTTAAACTTTATTAATCATCCCCTCATTCTTTTTTTATAAAATTGACATTAATACTTTTATACATATTTATGTGGATGAAATTTAGACGAGTTTGTTCATATTGCTTCAATTTGGCTTTCTATTGTCCAATAGAAAGACTACTTCTTTTATATAATAAAGAAATTGGGCCAATAGGAGAGCTCGAATTGGCTTTCAGAGTAATTTTGTCAATTCATTTTTATTGAAAAAACAATTGAGCCAATAGGAGAGCTCGATTTCGCCACGTAAGCAAAATCGTGTGATGTGATTGGTTAATAAAAGTCAAAATTAAATTGATTTTGGTCAAACTTTAATAAATTTGGTGGAGAAATTTGGTTGATAAGAAAACACATACAAATATAGGTGTCAAATTTGTGAAAACAAAAACTTAAAAAAAGAGGAGGTAATCAATAAAACTTTAGTTGTTGAATTTTTAAAAATTATATAGAGTTAAGTGTAATATTATAAGTCTCAATGTTTTTTAATAACTTTTGATTATAAACAAATATTCCTTATACTTTATACTTTTTATACTTTATATCTTAAAAAATAAAAAGCATATGTTGTTTTAAAATAACAACATATAAATTTGCATAAGATTATAAGTATCAATTTTTTTACTATATACGTTTAATAAGGACTCATTTATTTCATATTTAAAAGTTTAACCTAGGGCTGAGCGTCGGTCCTGTAGGATCGTATTTTAGTGTGTTAGATGATTCGGGTGGTCTTGGGAGATCAAAATACATGTTTTCCATTTTAGAGAGAGAAAGTAGAGAGAGGTGTTCTTGCTAGAGGTTTACTCAAAATGTTAGATTAAAATGAAGCACCACCCTTCCAAGGATGGAAGGGTATTTATAATTCTGACTACTAGCGACCTCCTATCGGCTGTGGATCGGGGATACGGTGGGTAAAGACCCGTCCTTCCTCCACGGTGTTGCACTAAACTATTTTACGCTCTTGACTAACTAATAAAACAATAAATAACGTAACTAACGACAAGTCTCTGAGCTAACTTAAGCTAGATAACATTTGGGTGACCGACTCTTCACTAAGAAATTTTCCAATTCCTAACAATCTCCCCTAAGGAGGTCACCCCATGTTTACATTTGAATCCTAGCATTCTATTCTTGACATTGTTCTTGAGCTCGTAGACTTGAATTCTTCATTTCCGCAATCTTTGTGCTTTTGTAGTGCAACTTCAAAGTCCGCATTGATTTGTACTTTCGGTGGAGGTCTTTGGCGATCCACATCTTGATGATCTTGAGCTTTCTTTGAGATCATCACCACGATAAATCTCTGGATCACCCTTTATTGTGTTGCCATCATGTGAAGTTGTGACTTTTAGACCGACATGCTCACACTTTTGAATCATGACATCTTTCCATCGAGTAGCGGAAGCCTTCTTGGTCATGATATTTGCGGCGTAGCGAAGCATAGTATAAAATATCGAGAACCGAGTTATGTAGATATGCACCGGTCATGATTTCTTCAATTAAGTGTGGTTCTTTGTGAACATGCGGACTTTGGATTGACTCCTCAATTACGATCATTGCAATCGTCGGGGTGTACACGCATCTGACGATTAGCAATAAAGCGCAGAAAGTGTCTTTGATCACTTTCGTTGAATTGAGTACACGACCCACGGTTCCCGTTGATCGATTACAAATCTTTTTGTGATCGGTAGGATTCCTAAGAATCTCCTTGACGGGGTTTCGCGTTTGTTCTAATTGTTCTCAAGCCGGAGCGTCTCAAAGAAGACATCACGGAGTGAGTGAACCGGTAATTGAGATTCAGCGATTGATGAAAATGATTTGAAAAACAATCGCGTATTGCTTGAAGAAAGAGTTTTGTCTGACGAAGGTTTTGTGAGAAAGATCAATTTTCAAACAAAATACTTTTGTATTAGAGAATGAGTACACATTCGACGTGCTAGCGAAAAGAGGAGATTCGCACATCGAGCGGTTTTCTAAAGTATTTTTCAATCGAGATACTTTTGAATTTTGAAAACATAAGTACACATTCGGCGTGCTAGAGAAAAGAAGATTTGCACATCGAGCGGTTTTCCAAAAGTATTCGTCAATTCCATTCTGGACCAAGGTTGATTCACGGTAGATAAGCCCCATCGTTCTATCCGGTTGTCATAAGTTTGATCATTTGAAAAGATCTCACATGTCACCCACCAAGAGCTTGTTTGATGTTGGCTCTGAAGGATTTCCATCTTCATCGTGAATACTTTTACATACCACTCGGATGTTACGGCAATACCACAAGGATAATCGTGGGACTCTTAATATATACTTACTTTCCACATTGTGTGAAAAGCAAGTCTTCAAAATTTAGTGTCCTAACGAGATATTGTGGATGATCTCTTGGCTCTAGACTCAATAGTGCATTTTGGTTCTGTCTTGGGAGACTAGGAGAGGTCTCCTTCTTCAATATCAACAATCTCTAAGAGAAAGTCGATAGATAATGTCGGTTCCCGTGAGAATGAAACAAGCCCTTTTAAGAGGAACTTGAGTGGTTTGGGAAGTTTAGTGCGGTCGTCCTTTGGGTCCATGAGCGTCTTGTCTTCAATACCGGTGTTACCTTAGTAACAACCCGTAGCATATGTATTGAACCCGATTCTTGCCCTACGGTTGAATTGATGGAGGGCTATTTCTTTTCACCCTTTTTCACATTCGGTTCTTTTCATTCTTCAACCCCTTGATTGCTTACGAGACTTCATAACTAGAACCTTGTTGGGATTATTCGATTACTAGCTCATCTCGGTCCGCACTCTTCCCATTTCTCATTTTCTCCTTTTTCAATATTCCTAAGGACTCTACACTATCTAGTGGATTGTCCACAGGAAGATCCCTCCGATTACGGCGGATCGTGGGAGCGAATACCTAACCTAACCATCCTTATAACACCATGCATAAAGTAAATTGGTGGGTCTTTTAGTGCAGTTCATTCATCATTAAAACCAATTGAAAAATCATTTGGAAAGACAATCAAGGTACTTGTGATACGAGATCAAAGCATTTTGTACCTTAATAGTTTTGATCATTTAGAAAATGCTCCCCCTCAACATGTGCATATGATTTTGAAATTGTTTAGCACATGGAGGCAAGAGTTCTTTGAAATAATTTCTTTGAAATAATTTCTTGATCACAATTTCCATGGAAAAAGCCATTTGATTTTCATGGTAAAATTCTCCCCCTCAATATGTGCATAGGATTTTTAAAATCATTTTTATCACATAGAGGCAAGAGTTCTTTTGAAGCACAACCACAATCACAAAATCCATTAAGAAACCATTTGAAAACACAATCAAGGTACTTTATAATCTCTTTTAAAAAACTTTTGTACCTCGATGGTTTTGCTCCCCTCGATATGTGCTTGAGTTTGAAAGCGTTTAGCACATATGAGAGAGCGACTGCACTGGCCGAATCAAAGCGATCAAATTTTATCAAATTTCATTATTAAATCACAAATTCTCCCCGATCAAAATATCAAATCCTTTGAGATTTTGGATCCCAAGTAATTAATTAGGTTTAGAAAACATGGGAGAATATGTGGCCTTGTTTAAATACTCATCGGTTTTGGATAAATCCTCCTCCTCAACATGTGCATTGTATATTTGAAATCGTTTGGCACATGCGAGCGGAGTGCCTATAAAGGACTAAAACCAATTCCATTTAAAAGCAGTTTGAGATTTAAAACACGATCTCTACCCGATCGAAATATCAAACCATTTGAGATTTGTGATCCCAAGTGATTAAATCATTAAAAGATTTTGGGGAAAGGCGTGGCAAGATTCAATTTTAAAGATGACGAGATAAGGACCATTTTAAGACATTAAAGATTGTTAGTGTCGGTATGATAGTTTTAAGAGATCTTTAAGTAAAACAAAACAATTTCACAATCAAACAAAACGAGAAAAATTTCATTTGAAAGACCTTGATTCTAAAGAAAAATCATACCATGACATAACATTAAATCTTTAGATCACCACATTTTAGCGTACAAACGGACTTTTGTGAAGACATATCGTTTGAAAATATTTTATTTTAAATCACTCTCCCCTCGATCGATGATGAAGTCAATAATTGAGTGACTTAGGTTTTGATAAAAAGAAGTCGGTGATTTTCAAAATTAAGTTCAATTTATTTTCAAAACAATATTTTCCATTTTCAAAACAATTTAATCAAATAATTCAAAATTGTTTAAAAATGGGATCTGCCAAAGATAAGTTAGGTGGTTGAGAAGCTTCCGTTGTTGTTCTTTGTAGGGTTTGGAAGAAAACCGTCTGCAAATGCGGTGAGACTTCTTCTTACGTTGCATTTTGAATGCCAAGCGAGGTCAATTAAGCTCCGTTTCTTCACTTGTGAAGAAAACCATCTGTGATGCGGTAAGACCTCTTACGTTGCATTTCATGCCAACTCTCCATTGAAGTCGATTAAGCTCCGTTTCTTCATTTGTCGACCCAAGATATAGTTACCACTTTCCTTCGGCATCCAATCATCATCAATTGTGGGATCCGGATGGGAACATTCTTATATACCAATATACCGCATCGTTAGTGAACACACACAGATATATGGTGGTCGACATCACCCAACGACAATCGACTAATAAAAGTCAATGTAACATATCAATCGGATCATATAAATGTATGGGAAAAATGTGTTACATCAAACTCTAATCATCTAATCCTAGCAATCATATCCTAGGCACCTAGTCCTTCAACGTAGGTTAACATCATTTTAATTAAGCATATTAGGATAATTAAGAAAGCCCGTTAGATGATATAGATTTGAAAACATTATCCCCTCAATCAATGACTCAATTTGTGAAAAGTTTAAAAGTCTTTGAAGTCATTGATTGAGTTTGCGAATTAATAAAAACTACGAAGCGGATTGTAGTAAAAGCAACTCATTCTACCACCATTTTGGAAAACAACAAATATTTTTACGAAGAATTTTAGGCGGAAAAACATTTGTGTAGGAGCAATGATCCTTGACATACTTTCCTTGTTTGTTTTAGGATAAGTGCACGAAATATTTGAAAAATAGGTTTTAGCGTGGCACTTTCCTTCCATGAAAAACGGGTTGCTATCGAAATAATAGCAAGCCATTGTTTAAGCACGGGTCACGATCGAAGTAAGCGCAAGCCATTATTTGAAGCCGGGTTCTGATCGAAATAGCGTAAGCCATAGATTTGTGACATGTTAAGAAAGAAATATTTACACCTCTGCTCGAACTTCATCTATGGTCCGTGCCATTATTGAATGACATTTCTAAGACCGTAGATGTTATCGATACGAATACATGTCATGAGAAAACATATTTTGGTATTTTGAAATTTTACGATTTTTATGGGTTTTAGAAGGTTTTATATTTTTCTATTTTCTTTTGTTGGTTTTATATTTTTGTATTTTGCTTTCTTTGGTTTTATATTTTGTATTTTGCTTTTGAAAAAATATATACAAGGATAGAGAAGATGATATAGTAAAGAAGATGATGATCTGATCTGAGAGATACGGATATCAAGCGAAGACGTCGTAGAAGATAGAATCGTCATCTCTTAAACTTCCACCACCAAAGAATCCGAGGCTCCAGAATAGAATGTAGGACATGAGCCATTGAGAAAGAGAGACTTTGGCAGCTTCCCCCCAAACCGAAAATCCATTAGATGAGCAGATTCAAAGCTATATTTCAAGCTTGCCTTAGCCAGATGCACAAAGATGCACACCATAATCATAAATCCTGCTGCTCCATTTAAGACTGATGATCGAGATTCTCCGTTCGAGGTTATATCATCCAATAGAAGAACAACAACGTATCATCCCACACATAAAATAATCTTCGCAAATTTCATAACCACTGAAGTCTGAAGCAATCCATTCCAAAAGGTGTCAAGAGAACAATTCCCCCAAGTAGTTGAATTGATGCAGTCAGTCTCTTAGTATAATGCTCAAGAACTCTCCCGAATACACTTCATGGGGAATGAAGAACACCTTCCCATGTTCACATTTTCTTCCGAGATGAGCGTGTATGAAGCTCAAGAACCGAAGTACACCAATATCCAAGAACTCTCCGAATACACATCAAGAGGGTAATGTAGAACACCTCCCTATGTTCACATCTTTCGTCACGATGAATGTGTATGAAGCTCAAGTATCAAAGTATATCAATACACAAGGAATGAATAGCGATAAAATTGAAGAAGCGGGCCAAGTCGCGATTATCTCTGCGGGTGACAATCTGCGGATGTCAACTCGAATAAGTGATTATAACTACGAATCAGCGATTAAGCACTCAAGTGAAACGGTGAGCATCCCCAATGTACACAATATCTCTCCCCGATCATTGCGATACCATCGAAATCACCACACACTAGTGTACCTCTTTTATCTTGAAACTTTTCTAACATCACTTCCCACGTAGTTGGAATAATAACATAACGCCTTAATGAGTAAAACCTTGAGTTTCTCTGCGGTCATGACATTTGTTTTCCGGGATATCTTCAATCACTTAGAAGAATTAAGTTCATCAAGTTTACTCGTCATGAGTCAAACCTTGAGTTTCTCTGCTGATAATAACATTTGTCTTCCGGGATATCTTCAATTTCTTAGAAGTATTAAGTACATCAAGTTTACTCGCGTTTAGATGCTTGTCTCCTTCCCCTTTCTAGTTTTGATACTTGAATCAAGCAACTCTTTGAATGCCCAAATACTTGAAATTTGTTGAGAAAATCGCTTGAAGTCTTTGTGAGAATCAACTTCTTTGAAGACTCGCTCGACTATTTTATCAACCCTTATGTAGACAATTTGAAGTGACCTTTGAAGAAGAAAACCCGCTATACCATACTTGGCTGAAGTCAACTTCCCACATTTGTATCTTAAGCTTGCACCAAATGATGGAAGAGCGGTGTAGAGAATTTATGCTTCAAGCAAGTCTCTAAGTACTCACTACCCAAACAAAGTATGAGACAATAACACCTCTTGCGATTATCCACACCGTCATATCGTGTGACCTTTGAGTAAAACAAAGTAACTCCTAATTGTGATAGTTAACGGTCTTCAACCATCCACCTCATTGCTGGTAACTAGATAAACCAAGTCTTCAACTCAAATTCTTAAGCCCGAGCAAGTTATCAAATAAGAACACGCCTTTGTCAAAGTCGACTTCAATCTCAAATAAGTGATAAATGATTAACTCAAGTAATCACCTTGTGTCAAATGTCCAACAATAGTCAATATCAACGTCTCGGTAGTCATCGCTAAATAATAAGAGCAATTCTAATTGGGAATTGAATCGACTTATAACTTTCTCCCAATTAGTGCTCTCCCTAAACCGACAATCATTTGATAAATGCCAGATTAAGAAGAAGTCTTTAGATCGTTAAATGCAACTCGTCTTTAGTCTTCTAACATGTAGCGAAAATGTAGACGGTATGTAGACTCGACCTTCTTCAAGATTGTGCGGTTGGGGAATAGATAGTTAACATCTTCAACTCGCACCAAAAAGCATCCACCAAAAGCATCCCGATTAACTTACATCTTGCAAATCCCTTAACTAAGATCTCTCCCAATCAAACAAAACGAAAGATGTTCATCAAGGAAATCGACAATAAGGCCATAGCGAACACACAAGATGGTAACACCAAACTACCAATCACATCAAACAAAACGGAGAGATTGTTCGGAATCATCATGTTGATGTATCGTGAAGCATTAACCGGAAGCACTTTGTCGATAAACTCATCAATCCAAGTGAAGATGTCAACCAACGGCTCTTAGAAGAGAAAAACTCCATGTGAAGATAACCCGATAAGAAGAGGCTCGGTTCTTACATGAGTTTAGAGCCGTATGACCATTTATATTCTCAAATATCAATCAACAATGCAAAAAATTCACACTTCTTCTCCCCCTCAAGAATTGCATACGGAGATGCCATTCTTGACTAAATAAGTGAAAATCATCCGAATGTTCTATTCACACTTCTCTCCATAAAATCAACACATGATGTCGCCATCTTCATTATAATCGAGCAAGTGGAATGAGAAAAACAATCGGTGGTAGCCGGTTCACTTGATGGTGAAGCGCATGGAAAAAGTATGAAGTATGTTGATGAGAATGGTCATAATAAGAAGATTTCTCTTCTTGGAAGATAAAGCGCATCGACACGTACACTTTTCTTTTCTTTGGAGAACGAGGCATGAGCTGTTGTGTTCATACGTCATAAGAAGATTTCTCTTCTTTCGAAGATAATCTTGCTTGAAGCGCATACATTTCTTTTCTTTGGAGTCACGAGGCTGGCGGATGTGAGCAGACGTCATAATCTCTCTCTTTCGGCTCTCGTAGCAAAACATGTAATTAACCCCATTATCATTCGGTGGGCTCTTTGTAGTGACAAGCGATGGAGAAAACCCGATATAATGAATTTGACCACAAGTAAACTACCCGAACTCATGACTTAAACTTGCACATATGTAACAAAGAGCGGTGTCGAATTCATGCCCATTTGAATCTCTAAGTACTCTATACTCTTCACCCAACCAACCATCAAGTAATAGGCGTACATAACCTCTTGAAAATCCACAATTGAATGTGACATTGAGCACTACAGCGTAACTCCTTTAAGTGATAGTTATTTTGAGGTGATCTGAGCCCAATTCCCCAGTGGTAAAAGAAAAGGTAAAGTCACTCAACAACAACTAGATTTCCAAGTCTTCGTTTTTGATAATAAGCTCGAACAAGGATCTCAAAGAATCTTCATCCATCCATCCCCGATACCTTGGATACTAAGTACACACGCCCGTGATATTTCACTTCAACCTCAAATAAATGATAGTGAATTATCTCCGTTGTCACATCTTGATTAAAAGCTCACATCTAGCCTCCTTTGACATTTTAAGTGAACTCGATAATGGTTTTCATCCCGACCAAGGTTAAAGCACATAACCCATAAAACCATATAATAACCAAAGCGCCATGAGGACAATCCAAACACACATCAATTCATGAAATACACCTTTTATCCTTCTTGAAGCAAAACCGTAGCACCGACATCAAGTAAGATCGAATTACACTTTCTCTTCTCCAAGATGGTTCCATCATTATGGGATTGTACAACTCTATGGTTTAAACAGAAATAGTTTCTTTCGCGGGATTTTACAAAACCAAGAATAAACCGTAAGATAGATCCGGAAATGCTCATTACTTTAACGGGATGTTTTCATTGTCACGGATTTTACAAGTCTATGATTTAAACCGAGAAATAGGTTCTTTCGCGGATTTTACAAAATCAAGACAAAACCGTAAACAATGTCGACTTGAATATGTTCGAACAACTTTGGCTTGGTGAATATCTTTTAGGGGAACATGCGGTTCATTAGCGGTTCATTATCCGACATCACCAACCATCAATCAACACTTTGGTAAACACATCATTCACGATTACATCGGCTATTGTAGTGACCACATTGAGAAGTAAACTCGATATGCCAAACTTGATCATGAAGTGAAGATCCCCTGATTTGTTACTTAAACTTGTACTAATCCTTGTGAAGAAGAAATGGTGTACCCAATGTACAAAACCTATTGACATTCTCCACTGAGTGAGACACCGAAGTGATAGCTACGTTGTGGGTTAAGTGAGAAAGAATCACAAACGTAACTAAATATCCAAGTCTTCATCACCCTCATAAACGCCCAAGCAAGTCATCTTCGCTGAAGGGTAGAAAGAAAGAAGACTAAATAAGTAAACGCGCCTGAAAGACTTCACTTCAAACCCAAGTAATAAATACCGTACAAACATCCCCGCAGTCAACGTTGTATACTCATCAATTTAAGCCATGACACAATATACTATGTGAGAATGTGTAGCCCACAGAATCAAACCTCATAAACCATCGAATCTCATATCATCAAATCTCATGTTCACAAGCCTCATAAAGTCCAAATCGCATATCACACATTCAAATTCAAGACATAGCATGTACATACTCAAGCCCGTGTAAATTCACAAATTCCAAATGATTTCATCATAGACACACTATTGCTTATTTCAAATTAACAAAAGTTTCCATATCCAGAAATATTATATATGTCATTCATTTTCCAACTTAATACCACGGATTAAATGAATAATTCAACACAACTCAAGCCACGCTTCATGATACTGATCCAAAGGAGTAAGGCCCATTATCCAAGCGAATAATCTACATCCGGTCCAATACAATGAAATACCATATCCATGCTCAAAGGAGTAAGGCCCATGTAAAGTATACCAACTGTTTGGCCCATATCGGTCCATATACACTATCCGATAAAATTACAATACACATCTACCCTAATTTCACGGTATAAAATGCCACAAAACTCATTCTTACCTAATCCCTTAAAGTGTACGCCTCTCTCTTGCACACTCTCATTCCCAAGTATTATCAAACCAACCCTAATATTACTTCTCAATTACAGTCCGCCTCTTTCACATAAAAACTCAACCCTAACAAATCTCGCAAACAACACAGCCCCCATATACCTCCACGACTCATCTTAGAACATTTAATCTTAACCAGCCACAGGGATGGCATGAGGGTTTAGATGGCCACAGGGATGGCTAGAGGTGAGAACCTTATGTAGCAGCCACGAGATCAAACATATGAAACACGGTAGGTTTATTTAGACTTGATACTCGATTTGCTTAGTTAAGTATTAACGATCAAGAAAACAATTAACGTTACTTGTTAATTTTATTTCAAGGATCGAACATTAATTTGAGGCAAAAGCTTTGAGCATAGGTTTAACTTGAGATTTCGTTTATTTTTGATTGGTCTATACGAACGAATGAAAGACGAACTAACATCAATTGTTAGCTTCATTTCATAGTTCGAATATATGAGAACTGTGATGAACGAGTATTGTGACATGTTTAACTTTGCTCAAAGCGACTTCAAAGCGGTCAATGAAGGTTATCATTCGTGTTCAAGGACCTACGAGTCTTGATATAACTTTTATGTCACACGAATAAAAGCGAGATCAATCACTTTTCTTGTTTATGGATCGTGATGAATATTTCTTTTGTGTTTAGATATTGTAAGTTTTTTTTTTTTTTTTTTTTTTGAGAACCACACACAAAAGAAGTGGCGAGATCGGACCCTCTTAATAAGAAATGAATCGACACAAGGTCATGAGCTAACATATTTGTTGTGTTCACGACCTTATATTCGAATATTATCAAAGATTAGATTTATGATGATTTCTAAACTTGCATTAGACCTTTGGTCTTGATGAGACTCTTGAGTACCACCAAGTTAGAAAGCGAGATCAATCGAATATGAGTCCGAGTCTTAACCATTGTAGTCGTTGTTTAAGACATAGATGAATAATGTTTTTGTTGAGGTCTTGTTGTTTGGTAAATGTAAAATCTTAAGGTCTTTTGTGGTCGAGGTCATGGTATTTTAACAGCATCATCTTATCCTTCCTTTCAGTCAAGTCAAGTAGGCAAGTCGCTACGGCATATACCAAGTCGTTAACCCATTTTTCAAAACAAGTCGCTAGCCATAGCATAGCCCAAGTCGCTAGCACTTTTTCCAAACCAAGTCGCTAGCACTTTTTCCAAACCAAGTCGCTAGCACTATTTCAAACCAAGTCGCTAGCACTTAAAGCACACAAGTCGCTAACTTGTTCAATAACAAGTCGCTAGGTCACCATTACACAACTCGCTACATAAGTCGCTAAAAATGAGGTACAATGAACACGGACAACATAAGCGACCAACTCGCTAACTAGAACTTGTACAAGTCGCTAGTAAGATGTTTTAGTTTTTCGCGAGTTTTTAAACGAGATTCCGACCATCTTCATGATAAACCCAGAAAAACAGTTTTGACCCCTTACTGTTTGGACAATAGCAGATAAATGGACTTTAGACACACAACAGATGCAATATTTGTAATGACCATTGGACTTTGACACAAAAATGTAACTTTTGACCAAATCACCACTTGAAATCATAGTATGATCACATACAAAAGAGTTAAGAAGCAGTTATACCACATATCAAAACCAAGAGATGAACATCAAATAAAGCTGGATTAGACCACGATAAAATGACCATACCAACAAGCATAAAACCATATACGAATTCATAACAAAGCGGATAAATATCGTGTGTTAAACCACAAGAATCACCATAAACAACACAACCTTGGCTCTGGTACCAATTGTAGGATCGTATTTTAGTGTGTTAGATGATTCGGGTGGTCTTGGGAGATCAAAATACATGTTTTCCATTTTAGAGAGAAAGTAGAGAGAGGGTGTTCTTGCTAGAGGTTTACTCAAAGGAAATGTTAGATTAAAATGAGCACCACCCTTCCAAGGATGGAAGGGGTATTTATAATTCTGAGACTACAACGACCTCCTATCGGCTGTGGATCGGGGATACGGTGGGTAAAGACCCGTCCTTCCTCCACGGTGTTGCACTAAACTATTTTACGCTACTGACTAACTAATAAAACAATAAATAACGTAACTAACGACAAGTCTACGAGCTAACTTAAGCTAGATAACATTTGGAGTGACCGACTCTTCACTAAGAAATTTTCCAATTCCTAACAGGTCCAAACCGACTCGAACCAACCCGAACCGACAAAACCGAAAACCGAAATTCATGAAAAACCTACGTATACCGAAACCGAACCGACGGGCCGTCGGGTCGGTTCGGTTTTGTGTCGGGCCGTCGGGTCGGTTTGGTTTAGGTGTATTTAGGTATGTTTTTGTCGGTTTTGGGTCGAACGGACCGAACCGAACCGAAAACATATAAAACATGAAACCGAACCGAACCGACGGGTTGTCGGTTCTGCTCGGTTTTTGTCGGTTCGGTCGGTTTTGTCGGTCCAGTTCGGTTTTGGACCTTTGATGCTCAGCCCTAGTTTAACCTATGTGGACACGAGTTTACATTTTAAATACGGCTAAATTACTGAAAACGGGAATATAATTATCAATAAGCACGGGTTACTTTAATATAAAAATAAATATACGTAATTGTACTTATAACAATGACTCATGTAACTTTTATTTATTTATATAAGGATATATAGAAAAACATTTTTAAAAAAACTTTAAGGAGTATACTTTAACTTTATCAACGCTCATTATATGCTATTAAACTTGCATCATGTGTACAACATAATATCAGTAGTGAAATTTAAATAACAATATCAACATCTTTGTCAGCTAAATAAAATTAAATCTTGAGTTACTTGACAAAACTTTTTACAAATATTTTTATCAAATTCTAATGGATATTAATGCATAATGAAAAACTCGTGCATAAGTATTAGTTGTACTTATATCACAATTTTCATGGACAAATTTTTATATGTGTATATACTGAACTAAAATGTTAAAATAAATTTGATTTATGTGTAAACTTCGTATGTGCACGAAACTTATAACTATATAATTGTATGCAATTACATTTCAAGATACAATATTCAACATTAATACAGAATTTTTTTTTTTGCCAAAACCCCGTGTATACACACGTATTATAACTGGTTATAGAAGAGATTAACACTCCAATTCTATAATGGGAAAAAAAAATATAAAAAATGCAAACAAAAAGATAAAAAAATTCAATTGGGTTTTTCTTTTAAGAGTTTATACTAAATTGCAAAAGCTACCAATTTTGTATTTCTTTTCTTTTTAGCTTACCTTATTCGACGCTTTAAGAAATCAACCATAAATCACCATAAAATATTAACGATTAAATATATCAAACTTTTCTCACATGTCAAGGGATCACTATTCACTCTTCATTTTTATTTAATCTCATTATGAAATTAATCTCAACAATTTAAAAACCCATTTTCATCATTTTTTTTTTCAAATATTAATATCTTTTAAACTGTTAATCGTTAAGCGGAAAAAAACATACCATCACGACGAGCATTTAATTATCTTTTTATAGATAGACACTTAAATACTTTTGATGTTAGGAATTAGAAAATTCCATAGTGAAGAGTCGGTCACCCCAAATATTATCTAGCATAAGTTAGCTCGTAGACTTGTCGTTATTTACGTTATTTATTAGTTTAATTAGTTAGTTAGTAGCGTAGTTTAGTTTAGTGCAACACCGTGGAGGAAGGACGGGTCTTTACCCATCGTATCCACGATCCACGGGCCGATAGGAGGTCGTTATTTTCATGTAACTATAAATACCCTTCCATCCATGGAAGGGTGGTGCTTCTCATTCAATCTAATATTCAACCTTTTGTAAACCTCTAGCAAGAACACCCTCTCTCTACTAACTCTCTAACTATGGCAAACATGTATTTTGATCATCCAAGACCACCGAATCATCAACACAATAAAATATAACGATCCTACAATTGGTATCAAGAGCCAAGGTTATTGTGTTATCTTTGATTTGTGTGGTCCTTACCATGATTGTTGTTGGTTTGTGTTGGTTCATGCTATTAGGTTAGTTTTTTTTCGTATTATTTTGTGGTCAAGAAAATTTTACATTATTTTGCTAAAACAGTTTTACATGTCTTTGTTTTAACTGGTTTTAACAATCTTTTAATGTTGTCTTGGTCTAAATTGTCATCCGATTTATCAAAACATTTTCGGGTATTGTTTTACGGTCATATATTTTTGTCAAAAGGGTCATTTAAATGAAGCTTTTACGGGTCTTTCTTGGTCTTAATCGGTCAAAATATTTAGCGGTCTTATGTGTTTTCGGGTTCATATGAATATGGTCGGAAAGTGGTGGAAAACTCATATTCATGCTAGCGAGTTGACTGAACAAGATGTCCAAATACACTGAATCTACCTAGCCAGTTGGGTCACCTAGCGACTTGTATTTACAAGTCGTAGCGACTTGGGTCTCTTGTCGTAGCGACTTAAGATGACCCAGCGACTTATGTTAAAAAAAAGCTAGCGACTTGAGTAAAATAAAGGTAGCGACTTGTTTTGACAAGTCGTAGTCGTAGCGACTTGGCTAAATGAAGTTGCTAGCGACTTGTTTACTGAAAAATAAATAGCGACTTGACTCTATAAATGGTAGCGACTTGATATTTATCAAGTAGCGAATTGTTTTGAAAACTTTAGCTAGCGACTTGACATGTTGCTAGCGACTTGACCCGTAACCTAGCGACTTGCTTTGAAAACAGAAAGGATGAAGAAGAGACTACGACCACTAGACCAACAACAAATACCATATACCAAATCACTCTCGACCTCAGGTTTATAACCTTCATTGGCACATGTTATCCAACACCTCTAACCCAACATCCATTCCAAATCCCTTTAAACATATCAACTTCCAACAAAACATGACTCAATCTAACATCATCAAGAATCAATCTCAGAAAGGGTTCACGCTTATTTCAATCTTTCAATAGGTTTTGTTGAACCTCAACTCATCACAGATCTACATCTAAATGAAACATAACTGATTTAACATCAAGGATCTCAGTCTATCACTTTTGGTTATCTCATTCGTCCTATGACTCAAAACCAAAAGGATATCATCATTGATCAATTTCTGATTTTGTCCGAAAATAAAGAAATGAGATAAACAAGTATGTTATCTCAAATCTTTTGTTCGTGTAACTCTAAAACAACAATGGACAACAATTACGTGTTTAATGATAACAAAACCTACCTGAGTCACATGGTTTAATCTCGTTGCCTCTTCATCGTCTCAAATGAACCATCCCTGTGGTTATGTCACATCGTTTCTCGAAGCCTTACCTGTGGCTGAGAATAGTCTAAACCAATTCATGACTTGATGAGTGAATATTATTTCGTATGGTAATGAGTTTTGTGTGGCTGCGTTTGAGAGATTAATGAGGGTAATGGAGGCGTATTATCATCTGTGATATGAGAAGGAGGGGGGGATGTTTGACTGATTTATGTTTAGGGTTTCAAATGTTGAGTATCTGAGTTTGTGGTGAGAGAGATTAAGAGATAGAGGCGGACAGATAATGGGAGGAATATTAGGGTATGGATGTGGTTAAGGGGCATTTTATATCCTGAAATTATTAGGTTATGGTTTCATGGATCAAACATAGGGGGTACTGGTTATGGACTGTGTTATCACAATGGGCCAAGGTGAGGTAAGACAACATTGGGCCATGTTATCACATTGGATCATGTTATCACATTGTGTTTTATACAATTATTCGTATATTGTTTTGTGTAGTTAGGATGCGGATAACTTTTGTAATTTGTGTATTGATGAGGTTGATCTGGACTTTGAGTAATTATATCTGGCATTTGCAACTGGTCGTATATGAGTTATTTGAGTGATTGGATGGGATAAATGTCTTCAATATGCCACGTGATTAATTGGATTAATCTTGGAACGGGTTATGTGGTAACTTTTGGATCTCGGTCTTAATCGCTTGAATCGGATATCCTCATACTCGTACTCTTCACGGAAAGTTATGTTGTGAAATGGGCTTTATGAATTCGGATATTCTACATGAGATGGTGCCATGTCTGTGCATTATACGAAAACTTGAATTTTATGAGTGATTGATATCGGATGTGCTAATCTTATGAGGGACTAAATTGGATCCAGAGTACGTCTTGCGTGACAATGAGACTTGTTGGGTGATGAATCTTTAATTTATGTGATTTGTTGATGAAGTATGATTTGATGCAAGTTGATGATGAGATTTGATGTGTTCTACGGATTAATACTTGGGTTTATACATTTTCACAATGGCTATTATGTTACGGCTTTAATTGATATTGGATAATGTTGACTACGGGGTTGTTTAGACGGTATTTCTTATTTGATTGTAAAGTGAGGTTTTCCGGGCATGCTTACTTAGTTCGTCTTCTTTCTTTCTACCCTTCAGCGAAGATGACTTGTTTGGGCGTTTATAGAGGGTGATGAAGACTTGGCTATTTAGTTACGTTTGTGTTTCTTTCTCGCTTAACCCACAACGTAATTATCACTTCGGTGTCTCACGCAATTGAGGATATGTCAAGAGGTTTTGTACATTGGGTACACCGTTTCTTTTTCACAAGGATTAGTACAAGGTTAAGTAACAAATCTGGGGAATTCTACTTCATGATCAAGTTTGGTATATCGAGTTTACTTCACCAAGTGGTCACAGCAATAGCCGTCAGAATATGAGGAAGATGTGTTTACCAATGTGTTGATGTTGGAAATTGAACCGTTGATGAACCGTTGATGCATATTCCCTAAAAGCAGATATTCACATAAACCAATGTTGTCACAACACATTCAAGTCGACATTGTTTACGGTTTTGTCTTGATTTTGTAAAATCCAGCGAAAGAACCTATTTCTCGGTTTAAATCATAGACTGTAAAATCCGTGACAATGGAAACATCTTGGTAATTGTAAAGTGCATTTAGGAACTATCATACGGTTTATTCTTGGTTTTGTAAAATCCCATGAAAGAAACTATTTCTCGGTTTAAACTATAGAATTGTAAAATCCGTGATGATGGAACCATCTTGGAGAAAGGAAAGCGTATCTTGGGGTCTTCGATCTTTGGTGTTACGGGTTACATTTGAAGAAAGGATAAAAGGGTGTACTTCATAAATTTGATGTGTGTTTGGATATTCATCATGACAGTTTGGTTATTACATGGTTTTACGGGGTAATGTGCTCTTAGCCATGGTCGGGATGAAGCCATTATCAAAGTTCATTTAAATGTCAAAGAAGGCTAGATTTGAGCTTTTAATCGAAGATGTGACAACGGGTTAATTCACTATTATTTATTTGAGGTTGAAGTGAAATATCACGAGCAAGTGTACTTAGTATCCGAAGGTATCGGGATGGATGGATGAAGATTCTTCATGATCCTTGTTCGAGCTTATTATCAAAAACGAAGACTTGGAAATCTAGTTATTCTTGGGAGTCTTTTTCTTTTACCACGAGGGAAATTGGGCTCTTTTGCCACAAAATAACTATCACTTTAAGGAGTTACGTTGTAGTGCTCGATGTCACATTTAATTGTGGATTTTCAAGAGGTGATGTCGTCTTATACTTGATGGTTGGTTGGTTGAAGAGTATAGAGTACTTAGAGATTCAAATGGGCATGAAGTCTCGACACGCTCTTTGTTACATATGTGCAAGTTTAAGTCACGAGTTCGGGTTAGTTTACTTGTGGTCAAATTCATCATATTGGGTTTTCTCCATCGGTTGTCACGACAAATAGCCTCTTGAATGATAATGGGGTTGATTACATGTTTTACTAAGAGATTGAAAAGAGAGATAATGACGTATGCTCACATCGATTCATGCCTCGTACTTCAACATTATGCATTATCTTATGAACACATATTCAACGTTTGAATACATCAAGCCTCGTTCTCTAAAGAAAAGAAATGTGTGCGTGTCGATGCGCATTATCTTCGAAAGAAGAGAAATCTTCTAATGACGTATGAACAAAACAGTTCATGCCTCGTTCTCTAAAGAAAATAAAAGTGTACGTTTCGATGCGATTATCTTATAAAGAAGAGAAATCTTCTTATGACGCTTGAATACATCGATTCAAGCCTCGTACTCTAAAGAAAAGAAATGTGTGCGTTTGATGCGCATTATCTTTGAAAGAAGAGAAATCTTCTTATGACGTATGAACACAACAGTTCATGCCTCGTATTATAAAGAAAAGAAAAGTGTGCGTGTCGGTGCGCTTTATCTTCTGAAGAAGAGAAATCTTCTTATTATGACCATTCTCATCAACATGCTTCATACTTTTCCATGCGCTTTCATTCATCAAGTGAACCGGGCTACCGATGATTGTTTTCTTATTCCACTTGCTCGATTATAATGAAGATGGCGACATCATGTCTTGATTTTGCGGGGAGAAGTGTGAATAGAACATTTGGATGATTTTCACTTATTTTATCAAGAATGGCATCTCCGTATGCAATTCTTGAGGGGAGAAGAAGTGTGATAATTTTGCATGGTTGATTGATATACGAGAATAAATGGTCAAACGGCTCCAAACTCATGTAAGAACCGAGCTTCTTCTTATCGGGTCATCTTTACATGGTGTTTCTTCTAAGAGCCGTTAGTTGACATCTTCACTCGGATATGAGTTTATTGACAAAGTGCTTCCGGTTAATGCTTCACGTATACATCAACATGATGATTCCGAACAACCTCTGTTCTTGTTTGATGTGATTGTTAGCTTGGTGTTACCATTTTGTGTGTTCGTTATGGTCGATTGCGGATTTCCTTGATGAACATCTTTCGTTCTTGTTTGATTGGGAGGACCTTAATTAAGGGATTTGCAAGATGTAAGTTAATTGGGATGCTTTTGGTGATGTTCTTGTGGTGGTGAGTTGAAGATGTTAACTATCTATTCCTCAACTAGACAATCTTGAAGAAGGTCGAGTCTGATCGGTTCTACATTCTACGCTACATGTTAGAAGACTAAAGGCGAGTTGCATTTAATTATCTAAAGACTTCTTCTTAATTCTGGCATTTATCAAACAGATTGTCGGTTTAGGGAGAGCACTAATTGGGGAGAGTGATATGTCGATTTAATCCCTAATTAGACTTGCTCATTTATTCTTGACAAGTTGATTCTCACAAGATTTCTAATGTTCTTCTCAAAAGATTTCTAGTATATGGGTGATAAGATGTTGTTGATTACGAAGTGTCAAAACCAAAGCAAGGGGAAGGAGACAAGCATCTAAAGCGAGTAAACATTGATGAGCTTAATACTTCTAAGTGATTGAAGATATCCGGGAAGACGAATGTCATTACCGCAGAGACACTCAAGGTTTGACTCATGACGCGTTTAGTGAACTTATTCCAACTATGTGGGGAAGAGATGGAAGAGTTAGTTTCGATGATCAAGAAAAGAGGTACACTAGTGTGTGATGATTTCGATCGCATTCATCGGGAGAGAGATTGTGTACATTGGGGATGCTCATTGTTTCACTTGAGGGCTTAATCGGTGATTCGGAGATGTAATCACTTATTTCGGAGTGGACATCCAGAGATTGTCATCCGCGCGGAGATAATCGATGATTGTCCCGCTTCTTCAATGTTATTAGTTATTCTCTCTTTGGGCATTGGTACTTTGGGTTCTTGAGCTTCATACACTTTCATCGTGGAAGAGAAAAGTATACATGGGGGGTTATTCTTTAGCTATTGGACTTAATTTGCTACTTGATGGTATAAGTTTCTTTGTCTTCCCTCATGATGTGTGTTCGGGTTCGTGAGCTCTAGTCAAAGACCGATCGCATCAATTCAACTACTTAGGGAAGTGGTCTCTTGACACCTTTTGGAATGGATTGCTCGGACCTCGGTGGTTATGAAATTTGAGAAGATTATTTTATGTGTGGGATGATACGTTGTTGTTCTTCTTGATGATATAACCCGAACGAAGAATCTCGATTATCGTTCTTAAAAGGAGCAGTGGATTTATGATAATGGTGTGCTTTCTTGTGCACTGGCTAAAGCAAGCTTGAAATAGAGCTTTGAATCTGCTCATCTAAAGGATTTTTGGTTTGGGGAAAGCTACCAAAGTCTCACTTTCGATGGCTCATGTTTTCTTCAATTCAAAGCCTCGGAAGCTTTGGTGGTGAATGTTTAGAGATGATGACTTCTATCTTCTACAACGGGTCGCTCGATATCCTTATCTCGGTACTCGTATCATCATCCTCTTAAACTATATCATCTAAACTATCTTTGTATATATTTATCAAAAACCAAATACAAAAATATAAAACCAGCAAAAGAAAATAGAAAAATATAAAACCTTCAAAAAACCCATAAAAATCAGAAAATTTGAAAAATACCAAAATATTGTTTTTTCAAGACATGTCTTCTGGTATCGATAACATCTGCGGTCTTAGAAATGTCATTCAATAATGGCACGGGACCATAGATGAAGTTCGAGCAGAAGGTGTAAATATTTCTTTTCAAAACATGTCTCAAACTATGGCTTACTGATTATTTGGCCGTGCTTAAATAATGGCTTGCGATTTTTGATTGTGACCGTGCTTAAACTATGGCTTGCTATTATTTCGAGATAGCAACCCGTTCTTTAAAGGAAGGAAAGTGCTACGCTAAACCTATTTTCAAATATTTCATGCACTTATCCTAAAAACAAAACAAGGAAAGTATGTCGAAGGATCATTGTTCCTACACAAATGTTTTTCCGTCTAAAATTCTTGAGAAAAATATTTGGTGTTTTCAAAAATGGTGGTAAATGAGTTGCTTTAAAATCAATCGGTTTGAGTTTTTATAAATCGCAAACTCAATCAATGACTTCAAGACTTTTAAAATTTTCATAAAATGAGTCATTGATTGAGGGGATAATGTTTTCAAATCTATATCATCTAACGAGCTTTCTTAATTATCCTAATATGCTTAATTAAAATGATGTTAACCTATGTTGAAGGACTAGGTGCCTAGGATATGATTGCTAGGATTAGATGATTAGAGTTTGATGAACACATTATTCCCATACATTTATATGATATGATTGATATGTTACATTGACTTTTATTAGTCGATTCTTTGTTTGGGTGATGTCGACCACCATATATTTGTATGTGTGTTCACTAACGTATGCGGTATATTGGTATATAAGAATGTTCCCGATCCGGATCCCACAATTGAAGATGATTGGATGCCGAAAGGAAAGGGTAACTATATCTTGGGTTGACAAATGAAGAAAGCGGAGCTTAATTGGACTTCTATGGAGAGTTGGCATAAATGCAACGTAAGAGGTCTCATTGCATCGCAGATGGTTTTTTCTAAGTGATTGAAGAAAGCGGAGCTTAATTTGACCTCGGTTGGCATTCAAAATGCAACGTAAGAAGAAGTCTCACCGCATCGCAGACGGTTTTCTTCCAAACCCTACAAAGAACAAAACGGAAGCTTCTCAACCACCTAACGTATCTTTGTGCGGGATAATAGTGATGATATCATTTTCTAAAACTTTGAATAAAATTGTTTTGAAAATGGAAAATATTGTTTTGAAAATAAATTGGACTAAATTTTGAAAATCACGGACTTCTTTTATCAAAACCTAAGTCACTCAATTATTGACTTATGTCATGGATTGAGGGGAGAGTGATTTAAAATAAAATATTTTCAAACGATATTTCTTCACAAAAGTTCCGGTTTGTACAAAAAAAGTGGTGATCTAAAGATTTAATGTTATGTCATGGTATGATTTTTTCTTTAAAACTCAAAGATCTTTCAAAATGAAATTTTTACATTCTTGTTTGATTGTGAAATTGTTTTATTTTACTTAAAGATCTCTTAAAACTATCATACGACACTAACAATCTTTAATGTCTTAAAATGGTCCTTATCATCATTTTCAAAATCAAATCTTGCCACGTCTTTCCCAAAATTTTCTAAATGATTTAAATCTTTTGGGATCACAAATCTCAAATGGTTTGATATTTTGATCGGGAGAGATCGTGATTTAAATCTCAAATCTGTTTTAAATGAAATTGGTTTTAGTCCTTTAAAGGCACTCCCGCCTCCATGTGCCAAACGATTTCAATATACACAATGCACATGTTGAGGAGGAGGATTTATCCAAAACCGGATGAGTATTTAAACAAGGCCACATTTTCTCCCATGTTTTCTAAACCTAATTAAATCACTTGGGATCCAAAATCTCAAAGGGTTTGATATTTTTGATCGGGGAGAATTTGTGATTTAATAATGAAATTTGATAAAGGTGATCATTTTGATTTAATTGTGCGGTTGCTCTCATATGTGCTAAACGCTTTCGAATCTCGAAGCACATATTGAGGGGAGCAAATAAACTATCGAGGTACAAAAGCTTTTAAAGTGATTTATAAAGTACCTTGATTGAGTTTTCAAATGGTTTTCTTAATGGCTCTTGTGATTGTGGATGTGCTTCAAATTAACTCTTGCCTCTATGTGATAAAATGATTTCAAATATCCTATGCACATATTGAGGGGAGAATTTTACCAAAGAAAATCAAATGGCTTTTTCTAATGAAATTGTGTGATCAAAGAAAATATTTCAAAGTCCTCTTGCCTCCATGTGCTAAACAATTTCTAAATCATATGCACATGTTGAGGGGAGGTTTTCTAAAATGATCAAAACTATTAAGGTACAAAATGCTTTGATCTCGTATCACAAGTACCTTGATTGTTTTTCCAAATGATTTTCAATTGGTTTCAAGAAGGAATGAACAATACCAAAAGACCGACCATTTTACTTTATGCATGGAGTTATAAGGATGGTTAGGTTAGGTATTAGTTCCCATGATCCGCTTGAGAACGGAGGGATCTACCGAGGACAATCCACTAGATAGTGTAGAGTCCTTAGGTATGATGAAAAAAGGAGAAAAATGAGAAATGGGAAGAGTGCGGATGAGAGACAGAGCTAGTAATGGAATAAACCCAACAAGGTTCTAGTTATGAAGTCTCGGTAAGCTTGAAGGGGTTGAAGAATGAAAAGAAATGAATGTGAAAAGGGTGAAAAGAAATAGCCCTCCAATAATTCAACCTTAGGCGTAAACGGGTTCAATACATATGCTCTTGGTGGTTACTAAGGTAACACCGGTATTGAAGACAAGACGTCATGGACCCGGTGACGCATCGCACTAAACTTCCCAAGCTACTCAAGTTCCTCTTAAAGGGCTTGTTTCATTCTCACGGGAACCGACATAATCTATCGACTTTCTCTTAGAGATTGTTGATATTGAAGAAGGAGACCTCTCCTAGTCTCGCACACAGAACCAAATGTGCACTATCGAGTCTAGAGCCAAGAGATCATCCACAATATCTCATTAGGACACTAAATTCATGAAGACTTGTTGTTTCACACAATGTGGAAAGTAAGTATATATTAAGAGTCCTACGCATTATCCTTGTGGTATTGCAAGAACATCCGAGTGGTATGTAAAAGTATTCACGATGAAGATGGAAATCCTTCTAGAGCCAACATCAAACAAGCTCTTGGTGGGTGACATGTGAGATCTTCTCGTAAGATCAAGCTTGTGACAAGCGGATAGAAACAATGGGGAGATTCAAGATTGAATCAACCTTGGTCGAGAATGGAATTGACGAATACTTTTGGAAAAACCGTTCGATGTGCAAATCTTCTTTTCTCTAGCACGTCGAATGTGTACTTATGTTTTCAAAATTCAAAAGTATCTCGATTGAAAAATACTTTTAGAAAACCGTTCGATGTGCGAATCTCTTCTTTTCACTAGCACGTCGAATGTGTACTCATTCTCTAATACAAAAAGTATTTTGTTTGAAAATTGATCTTTCTCATA
Source organism: Chrysanthemum lavandulifolium (assembly GCA_022545495.1). Taxonomy (NCBI): domain Eukaryota; kingdom Viridiplantae; phylum Streptophyta; class Magnoliopsida; order Asterales; family Asteraceae; genus Chrysanthemum; species Chrysanthemum lavandulifolium. Next base: position 81,020,066 of record CM040242.1, on the reverse strand, counting down.
AAACCTTCGTTGTATTGCAAAACTCTTTCTTCAAGCAATACGCGATTGTTTTCAAATCATTTTCATCAATCGGTGAATCTCAATTATTGGTTCACTCACTCCGTGTTGTCTTCTTTGAGGCGTTCGGTTTGAGAACAACTAGAACATTGCGAAACCACGTCAAGGAGATTCTTAGGAATCCTACGATCACGAGAAGTACTTGTCTCGATCAGCGGGAACCGTGGGCGTGTACCTCAATTCAACGAAAGTGATCAAAGACACTTTCGCATGTTTTATTGCTAGCTGTTGTTTGCGGTACATTTGGACGGTTGCGGTGATCGAATTGAGGAGTCAATCCAAAGCCGCATGCTCACAACATCCACACTTAATTTGAAGAAATCATGGTGGTGCATATCTACATAACCGACTCGATATTTTATACTATGCTTATGCTGACTGATGCAAATATCATGAACCATTAAAGCTTCCGCTACTCGATGGAAAGATGTCATGATTCAAAAGTGTGAGCATGTCGGTCCGAAAGTCACAACATCACATGATGGCAACACAATAAAGGGTGATCCAGAGATTTATTGTGGTGATGATCTCAAAGAAAGCTCGAAGATCATCAAAGATGTGGATCGATTAAAGGCCTCCACTAAAAGTACAAATCAATGCGGACTTTGAAGAATCGCTACTAAAGCACAAAGATTACGGAACTTGAAGAATTGAAGTCTACGAGCTCAAGAACAAAGTCAAGAATAGAATGCTAGGATTGAAATGTAAAACATAGGGTGACCTCCTTGGGGAGATTGTTAGGAATTAGAAAATTCCATAGTGAAGAGTCGGTCACCCCAAATATTATCTAGCATAAGTTAGCTCGTAGACTTGTCGTTATTTACGTTATTTAGTAGTTTATTAGTTAGTTAGTAGCGTAGTTTAGTTTAGTGCAACACCGTGGAGGAAGGACGGTCTTTACCCTGTATCCACGATCCACGGGCCGATAGGAGGTCGTATTGTCATGTAACTATAAATACCCTTCCATCCATGGAAGGGTGGTGCTCTCATTCAATCTAATATTCAACCTTTGTGTACTAAGTCTCTAGCTTGAACACCTCTCTACTCTCTAAGTTTCTCTAACTAATGGCAAACATGTATTTTGATCATCCAAGACCACCGAATCATCAACACAATAAAATATTCGATCCTACAAGATAAAGAGTGGGATGAATCTTGAAAAAGTTTAGTATGTAAAGTAACTCTCCTCAAACATTAACATTAACAATTTTTTATTATTATTATTATTATTTTTTTTTTTTTTTTTTGACATTTGAAAAAAAACCTTAAACCAACATAAAACATTAACACCCGAACAAACTTCAAATTTAACATAATTCATAATTTCTAATCACAAATTGTTATGAGATTAAATGTAATTGTTTTATATCAAGTAGTTTTAGTTTTCATCGTTAGTTTATGTTTAATTTCAATGTTAGAGGTTTGTGGTTTTTGCGAATTGTAATGGATTGCCATTTTTCAATGTTAGACTTTCTGCCCACTCGGTTTAATTTATCTAGAAGAGGGATGGATATTCACTCTATCATATGTCCTATATGTGAGAAGCATGCTGAAACTTCCAACCACATTTTTTTGCTTGTTCCATGGCGCGTGACATCTTCCGTAAAATTGCTTTTTGGTGGGATGTAACATCCCGCCTACTCAGACCACAATATTTTCCGCTTTGCCCGCAGGCTCACGGATTTGTTTTTGTGGCCTCATTTGAAGACTTCCTGGCAGGTCACCCAAGCCGATTACTACTCACATGAGCACACTTAAGCTGGCGGTTCCTAAGAACTCCACCCACGAGAGACCACAAAGCGCGTTGTGTCATTGTAAAGCGAACGTTATCTTATGAGCCCAGCATCTCTCCGTGCCGTAGCCGATGTAGGATTTGCCTAGGTGTTACAATCACCCCTTAGGGACTCATCGTCCTCGATGAGGTTTGCCCACCATCCCGAACGGCTCAGAGTGGCTCTAATACCACTTGTAACATCCGCCTACTCGGACCATAATATTGTCCGCTTTGCCCGAGCTCGCGCTTTGTTTTGTGGCCTCATTTGAAGACTTCGGTAGGTCGCTGAGCCCGATACTACTCTCTCATGAAGCACGCTTAATCGCTAGTTCTAAGAACTCCACCCGATGAACTACAAGCGCGTTGTGTCATTGTAAAGTGACGTTATCTTATGAGCCCAACATCTCTCCGAGCCGCGGCCGATGTAGGATTTGCTGAGGGGCAAACCTCATCGAGGGCGATGAGTCCCTGGGGGTGATTGTAACATCATAGGCAAATCCTACGCCGGTTGTGGCACGGGGAGATCTTGGGCTCATAAGATAACGTTCGCTTTATAATGACACAACGCGCTTTGATCATCATGGTGGAGTTCTTAGGAACCGGCTAAGCGCGTGCTCATGCGAGAGTAGTATCGACAGGTGACTGCCCGAAGTCTTCAAATGAGGCCACAAAACAAAGCCGTGAGCCTGCGGGCAAAGCGGACAATATTGTGGTCTGAGTAGGCAGGATGTTACATGGGATGTATGCGCTCCTCAGGTTTCCTCTTTTGTGGATTGGGAGATTTGGATGTTGAGTCTAAAGCTTTCTTCAATTCGCAAACGGTTCTTGAAGGCGTTTCTTATATTGCTTGGTGGTTTATTTGAAATTTTCGGAATAAGTTGGTCTTTGATTCTACCACCCCTTCCAAAGCGGTTCTTTTTGACGATATTGTGGCTCGTTCCTTTCAATGGTGTAAATATAAGGGTAGATTTAAATTTAATTGGATAGACTGACTTAAAAATCCTTCTCTTGTAATCTGGTAATCCTTGTTTTTCTAGCTCATTGCTAGTTTTAATAATATCAGCCATTAAAAAAAATGAATTGCCGTTTTTCGATTAGGGTTTTGATAAGAGTATGTTATTTTAAATTATTATGCAAAAAGCATATATTTGTTTAGTATAAATATGGATGACCAAAGTATGTTATGTAATTATTTGTTATAAATTGTATGTTTATTTAATGTTTATTATTAGACATGGACGAAACGTGGTTGGTGAGGAGGTCAACTTAAAAAATATTTGTTTTAGAAGGGTTGATATACATTACGCTGAAATTTTGTATTAAAAATGACTAAAACCATACATAAAAGGTTATAAAATGTACATAAAGTCCAAAAATTGAGGGGGGAGGGGAAGGGAGCACCCCTTGGTCTCTACTAAGTTATGTCCTTGTAATTAGGATTTTGATGCTCCATCATGTGTTAGTTTATCGAAGACTAAACAATTATGTATTTGTCGACCGGTTAATAAAGGCTTTGATGAGGCCTCCGTTTCTTGCATAAAAAATAAGACATTTTCCCCTTTATCCAAAGGATTTCGAAGTATTGGATGTCAGCTCGCATCAAATCGTATGGCGCAAATTGGAATGCTTGGATTTCGAAGCCTTTTGACATTTTTTCCACCTAAAGTTGTATTTGTCTGTTTTGTTTCTTGTGGTTCTTGTAGCTCTTTCGTTGTCTTGGTTTTGTTTATATCTGTTTTGTTCGGAACCTCTATTGCTTGTTCTTTTTTGGTCTCCTTCTTGGAGCCTTGTTTAATATATTAGCCTTTCAAAAAAATTAAAGGCTTTGATGAATTTGGTCATTAGTTCAATTCAAACTTCTTACTTAAAGGTCAACGCCTCAATGGAATATGTGCACATTAGAAAAAAAAATGTATTATTTTTTTAATAATTCATGTGTATAAACACACTAGGATTTAAAAAAACAAAAAACAAATGTACCTTGCTGAATTCTATTTTCATCTTTAACTTATGAGAAATCACAAGTGCAATATGCTTTATGTATCAGTAATCAATAGTCGACAAATATAGTGGTTCGAAGGTACCATTCTGATTCAGTAATATTACGACAAGAAACTCGTGTTATTTGAGTTTGATAACATTGAGGGGGAGAGTGAATATGTTTATATGTGTAAAATGGTAGGTAAAAAGAGTCTAAAACAGTATATTTCATAATGAATGTTTTGTGAGTGGTTTTTCATAATGCACAACTTAAATGTTTTACAATATATTATAGTTCTTAAAGACGAGCACTCAAACAAATATATTGTCATAATAAAATATGAAAATCAAATCGAAAGAAAGTGTCAGTCACTTTTTAATAGCATCTCACCTTTTAATAATGTTATAGTAACACCCTAATAAACATAGTGATGTTGTGTGCTTTTTCGGGCATCCCATGTTTTTCTTTCTGAACATGTCAGCATAACTGGAACCGTCATATGCTAATCTTCAAACACTCGTCTATTAAGGCTTCGATGAATTTGGTCATGTGTTAGTTTATCAAAGACTAAACAATTATGTATCTGTTGACTAGTTAAGAAAGGCTTTGATGAATTTGGTCATCAGTTCAATTCAAACTCCTTACTTAAAGGTCAACGTCTCAATGGAATTTGTGCTCATTAGAAAAAGATGTATTTATTTTTTTAATAATTATGCGTATAAACATACTAGGATTTCTAAAATATTAATAGATCTACCTTGCTGAAGTCTTTTCATCTCTAACTTATGAGAAATCACAAGTGCAATATGGTTTATGCATCAGTAATTAATACTCGACAAATATAGTGGTTAGAAGGTACCATTATGATTCAATAATATTACGTCAAGAAACTCGTGCTATTTGAGTTTGATAACATTAAGAGGGAGAGTGAATATGTTTAAATGCCTAAAATAATGGGTAAAAGTCTAAAATAGGATATTTCATAGGGTAATTGCATATATATTCTTACAAAAGAAATAATTGCATATATATCCAAGCAAAACTAATAATTACATATTTATCCTTTTAAAGACTTTAATATTACAAATATATCTAAATCATTATTTTGTAAATATTTAAAACCTTAAAATATATGATAATTAAATTTTCAAGTTGAAATGTCAATTTTACCCTTATATTGTCTTCTACTACTCTACACCCTAACATTGATTGAGGAAAATCATAAATCTTAAATATTTTTAGTTGTATTTTCATTCGTAGTTCATTGTACTAATTTACACAAATATTATTGTTGCTTTTAGTTGCTTTATTGATTGCCATTATTTTATTTTAACCGTTTATAATCCAAATCTTATATAACTTTATCCTACCATCATGCTTGAGTTGCGCATTTCATTTGTTGAAAACAATTTAAAAGAAATCTTCTCACATGTTGTGGGTGTTTGGTAATATTAGGAGTGTTTGTTGCTTTATTACTTGACTAATTTTGTTTGATGGGCCCTTCGATTTAGCAGCTTCGCATATGATGTCAGAGTGATTTTTTTATATCAGTTAATGAAAATCTTGTATTTACGAAACTAGTTTTTTGTAAAGATCATATGCATGTTGTTATCACTAGATGCTAAGAAGATATATGTAAAAGTCAAGAGAGATGATAAGAACAAGGGTAAAATTGACATTATATATTCAAAATATGATTATCATGTATTTTAAGGTTTTAAATATGCACAAAATAATGATTTGGATATAGATGATATATTCATGTTTTTGCAAAGATATATTCGCAATTATAAGTTTTACTTGAATATATACGAAATTATTAATGCACAAGTTAAATGTTTTACAATATATTATAGTTCTAAAAGATGAGCACTCATACACAAATATATTGTCATAATAAAGTATAAAAATCAAATTGAAATAGGGTGCCAATCACTTTTTCATAATGATAGGGTAACACCCTAAATAAACATAGTGATGTTGTGCGCTTTTTCGAGCATAACATGTTTTTCTTTCGGGAGATGTGGTTTACACACCACCACCATTTGGCCATTTATCAAATCGATACAAATACAGTAACTTTTTATTGTTTTTTTTTGTCTACCAATACAAAAGCTGTCAAAAGATAGTGATGGTTGAAGAGATTTCATAAGTAAAATTTATCTTTTCTGTCTTCTATTATTTCTCTTATTAAAATATAAAACATCACATCCACCCAAATGAGTAAACAAGCGAATCTCAAAACACAAACATCACATCCAGAATTTGAATTATGAAACCGGATCGACTGTTCTTCTTTGGAAACCGAGACGTCGAGTCGCCGGAACGTCGTAAACCACTAGATCAGCAACTGGGAACCATAAACCATGTCGAATTTGCAGTTTACAACATCGAAATCGCAAGGAGGCCATAAATATTTTCGAAAAAAGAACTTGGGGGGGGGGGAGATGTTCTTCTATCGGCAAGAAGTGGTAGGTGGTTCGTTGAAGAGATTGCAACATCGGCAATGGAGTTGGTTGGCCGACGGCTAAAGATTGTGGTTATTGACTTTAGTGATGGAGAAGTGGAAGAAGAGATGGAAAGAATTTTTTTAAGCGAGTTTGTTATTTTTAGATGTAGAAGAAAGAGAAAGAGTAGGATGAAAAAGAGTGGCAGTAATTTGTAAGAAGAAATCAGAGGTTATAGATAGTAAATATTAATTTGTTTTGGGAAATGGAAAAGGAGAAGCACAATTATAAGCATGTGGGTCAACTGGTGTTTAAATCCGAAAATAATGGTGTGCCAACCTACAACCCTTTTCTTTCTAAACATGTCAGCATAACTGGAATGGTCATATGCTAATTTTCAAACGCTCGTCTATTAATGCTGCAAAAAATAATTAAAAGTAAACTTGTATAGCTGCCCAAAATGAACTAGCTGCAAAAATGTATAATGCATCAACATATATCCTTTGACAACATCTAGCAAACATTTAACTGCGACCTTGATAAAATCAAGTACTCCTTTAAAAGACAATAACAAAATAACAAAGAAACATTTTATTTTGATAGTTAGGTAATAGGTACATATGATCACTATAATATATACATCATTTAGAAGCTTACATGTCATAATAGATAAATGGCAAACAAATAAAAAAATAAAACCACACAACACATTAACACGATGAGACTCGAAATGGTTTTTTTAGTTATAAAAACTCAAAACGAATTAAGTGAAACACATGCAAACTTTGGTAACTATCCAGTAATTTTTTTCTTTTAGTTTAACAAGTGATAATTTTCTACAGCTTAACGCGTACGTGAGAATTTGAGATTCTTAGTAGAGGCTCAAGTTTCAATCCATATCAATTTGAAGTCAACTTCTAGGCGCAAAGCTTACATGGTTTCAAAAGAGAAATGATATATTTTCCTACTTCTTGTTCCTACTTAGGGTTGGTTTTGTTCAATTATATTTAGGGCATTTCATGACATTTGCATTTTAATTTTCTTCAAATATTGTGTTTGGTAACTCAAATGAAATGATTTAAAATTCTATGAATTGCCAAAACGGGAAGAATTAGAATGTTTCAAAAAAGTGAGAAATTTTAATTTACTTGAAACTTTTTATTATATAAACTTTTTTTTCTTGTTGTTTTTGTTGTATTTTTATTTTTATTTTGTATAAACTTTTTTATAATAACTTATCTTTTATAAACCTTTTTTATAACTTTTTTTCTTGTTTATTTTTTATTATTTTTTATTTTTATAAACTTTTATAATAACTTTTTTTATAAACTTTTTTTCTTGTTTTTTTAGGGTAAAAGCCATAAAATAACGTCTTTCTAAAATTATCGATTGAACACTTACTTTTTTATTAACATATACACTTGCGTCTTTCGAATTTTGTTCAAACTTTACCCATATTGTAATAAAATAATATTATTTAATATAATATTATATTAATATAAATCGGTCGTATGGGTGAAGTGAACAAAATTCGAAAATGACGTGTATATGTTAATAAAAAGTAAGTGTTTCAATCGACATTTTAGAAAACGCGATATTTTATGGATTTTACTGTTTTTTTTATTCTTTATAAACTTTTTTATAATAAACTATTTTTTATAATTTTTTTATAAACTTTTTTATATAAACTTTTTAATTTTTTTTTTATAAATTTTTTACAATAAGAAACATAATTACAGATTTCAAAATATTATGAATTTCTGTCAACAAAACATGCAAAGGTATTTTAATTTCGGAATTTTAAATTCTTAATAATTTAAATTTTCTAGGAATTTTAAATTCACAAACCAAACGACACCTTATATTCCTACTCATAGGATCTTGATAAATGTCAAAATTGACGATTTGAATGTAGAGAGATAATGAGTAGAAAAAAAACATATAATATTATAGTGTATATAAAAGAATAAATATACATATAATTTAGGAAGATATAAGGGGGGTGGCAGTCATGCCTAATAACCTATCTCATACCTAGGGGTGGCAATCGAGTCGTGTTCGGGTTGACCTATTCGGGTTCACGGGTTGCCAGGTCACTATAACCTCAACCCAAACACGACCCATTTATTAATCGTGTCAAGAAACTCAACCCTAACACAGACTTGCATAACATGTGCAACCCGTTTGTGACCCGTTTAACTTGTTTAAGTAAATAGGTAAAATGGTGAATAAGGTTGATGGTTTGTCGATTTAACAAGTTTAAATAAGATACAACTAACTATACGACAATTTCAATGATATGTAAGCTCTAATCGTAATTGCCTCATATTAAGTACATACCAAAGTACATTTATTTCAAATCTAACATAAAATCCAAGTTATATATTTTATTTTTAGAGCCTTATATATTTAGACGGGCTCACCTGTTGACCTGTTTAATACTTACTCAACCCAAACACTTCCCGTTTATTAAACGGGTTAGACGGGTTGACATGTTTTTGACCCAAACCTGTTTATCCTCAACCCAAACCTGTTTAACTTTGTGTCGGGTTCGTGTCGTTTATCGTGTCGTGTCGAGAATTGCCACCCCTACTCATACCTAATCATCCACCAATAATATCCTTCCATCTCATCTCATACATATCTCATACCTAACCATAGATTTTTAGTGGCAGCCATGCCTAACCCATACCTCATTTTTTTTTTTTTTTTTTTTTTTTCTTTTTAAACAATTTAATAAAAACATAATATTTTATTAATACTTAAAAGAAAATTACATAATACTTATTAAAAAAAAACACTAGTCATCAAGGTATGGTAAGTCTTGAGTGTCTACATGCTCCGTAAGATCATATCGGAGACGGTGATGGATATTTTCGTCGAGTAACTCCAGTAGTACATTCGGGTCATAAACTGGCGTGACCGGCTGATCCATTATATGAAGCGGTGATATTGCCCTCCCGTCGTCTTTTAAAATCATATTGTGTAATATAACACACGTATGGACGATTTTTCGAATCTTTTCGACGGACATAGCCCGGAGAGGATGATTGAGAATAATCCATTTTCCTTTAAGACGACCAAAAGCTCGTTCTACATCCTTTCGTGCAGACTCTTGTAGCTTCTTGAATCTCTTTTCTTTCGGGTCAGTTGGATAAGGATATGCTTTAACAAACATTGAATACGTAGGATAGATTCCATCGGTAAGATAATATCCACGTTTGTAAAGCCGTCCGTTTAGAGTGAATGATTTGTGGTATTTCCATTTCGCTCAGTAAGATACAACGGAGACTGATTTAAAACATTGATGTCGTTATTTGCACCGAGAGGACCAAAAAACGAATGCCAAAACCACAAATCATTTGAAGCGACGGCTTCAAGCATAATAGTTGGGTATTGGTGATCACTTCTTTTATATTGTCATCTCAAATGCCTAGGACAATTTCGCCAAACGAAATGTGTACAATCAATGCTACCAAACATTCCAGGAATGTGATGTTGTTCTTCATGTGCCTCGAATAAGCGTGCAACGTCGTCGGTTGTCGGTCTACGTAAGAACTCTTGCATATATAATTGGATTACCGCATCGCAAAAATTATCAAGGCATTCACCAATAAAGTTAAAAAATAACGAAAACACTATAAAAATATACCGAATTATAAAAAACGAAAACATTATAAAAATATACCGAATTATAAAAACCGAAAACATTATAAAAATATACCGAATTATAAAAAGCTAAAAAATACCGAATTATAAAAATAACCTGACGTTCTTCGTGCCATGTTTAAGTAGTCATCATATCTATCCGGAGGTCCACCCGTTGCGAGTTGTCGAATGGCCGATGTGCATTTTTGTAACGCCGTGAAACTTTTTTTCCCCCTCGCGGCTACACCCTCTTGAAACCATTCCAAATTCACTTGAATATCACCAACAATTTTTAGAAACAAGCTTTTATTCATACGAAATCTTTCACGAAAAACATGGGGGAACTTTGGGTTTTCTTCGACGAAATAGTCATTCATTAGAGTTTCAAGAGCTTTTTCACGAAAACGGGTAACTCTCGGGTATCGGTTGAGCTTGCCATGTTTTCAATGGCATCACATGGCTAAAAAGGTTGAGGTAGAACCATGGAAAACAATAGTTCGGAAGAGTCGGGAGGAAAACTAACTCGTCGCCGGATGAAGAAGACGAAGATGAAGCCATTTTTTTGTGAAATAGAGATGTTTTTGTTTGAGTAAAAATAGAGATGTTTTTTATTGTGAAATTATGTTAAATGAGTTGTGTTTAAATAGGTAAAAAAAATAAGTAAAATAAATTTTTTTTTCAAAAGAAAAGCATCCCAACGGATAGTTTTTTAGCCGTTACACGGCTTGATTTTGGAATCATTCTCCCACACCAAATTGGTGAAGTTTGCCGAATTCAACCAAAGCCACACCACACCGAATGATGGGCATCGGTGATTCGGTGTTGCCGATCGGTGAAGCCTATACCGATGGCCAAACCGATCCCACTGCCACCCCCTAACAAAACTCTTTCAAAAATTTATTACGTATCATAAAGTGAACGAACTCTTTTTCAAGTAACTGCTGAATCAGTTTTAACATTAACTTTTGCTTATAAACCTTAAGACGAAACATGTAAGTCAATAAGTGGTGCCGACCATCAGCATTTTGAAAAATAATTGTATACTTTATTAAATGACTCTTAACTTTAATTAGTGGGAAATTATTTCCTAATAAATCCAAATCAAACAACTTACAAAACTTTATTCTTCTCTATTTTATCATAAAATAATCCTCTCTAGGTATACACTTTTTTAACCAATGGAATTAAAGTATGAAACCAATAGCAAACTCCTTTGACTTCTTACATGTTGTTGGTCTCTCAATGCAATGCTTGTTTTTATTTCTCTCTCACACAGTAAAAACACACACAAAAAACACATAGATACATAAATTAATCCGTGACACTTCACATGTTCATGCAGACAAAAACAGACCCACATCCCCCCCATTCGCACATGGAAACATTTGCTAATTTATTGGACTGTTTTTTATTAAATTTATGTTAATTAGACTTATGTTTATATTTATTAAAGCTCCGTACATCCCTTCTTCAATTCCATAACTAACCCATTACACATTTTTACAAACTTTTTTTTCGTAAAAGTGATTTATTTGGTGAGATAATTACTGGGTATTTATTGGATTTTGATTTGGGATCTGGGTTTGTGAGATTTTGAATGCACACCAACTGTTTGATGTTTTGTCTGAGAGAAGAAAAATAAAGAAAAAAAGGAAAAAAGTTGACTTTTTTGGGTTGAGATTTTTGGGATGTTAAAAGGGTATTTGGCATTTTGATAGTTTGGATTGTTTTGGTGAAGAGTGAGTGATAATGGCTGCTAAGCTTTTGCATTCATTGGCTGATGATAACCCTGATTTGCAAAAGCAAATTGGATGTATGACTGGTGTTTTTCAGTTATTTGATAGGAATCAGATTGTTCCCGGAAGGCGGCTTCTGGGACATAGTCCGAAAAGGCTCCCTCTTGGTAAGTGTTGAGCTCTTGTTGCTTGTTGGTGTTGGTTAGTTTAGAGTTTATAGTAGAGTAGAAGCTAAAATGTGCTTAATGCTATAAAACCATGTGATCCTTATTGATGCTACAAATTTGTAGTCAGTGGTGGATCCAGGAATTGTAAAATTGGGTATTCGTGATTTAATATGAATGTCCGTTAATCGAGTTAATCAGGTATATTTGGTTCTTTTGGGTTAGTTTATTTGGTTTTTTTCGGTTAGTTTAGATATTCGGGTCGGATTATTCATTGGTTAGCAGCATACCATGTTTTAGGTCAAAGAAGATTTATCCATCTTATATTGCATAAACCGATTTAATTACTTCAAAAATAAATGATTTGACCGTCAAGAATTGCAAGTTTATAAAATTCACTGAATTTGGAAGCAGATCTACTGTGTGACAATGGTAACTGAAATGGGGCACCCATTTTGGCTTTTAGCTACTCATTTATGTGCTGTTGTCCTTCTGGATCTTAGTTTATGGTTCAGCTTTTTCTGGAGGGTATGCATCTCACTGTAGCATCAATCATGGACTTTGTGTATACTGTATAAGTATATTGTTAGTTATTGCTTTCGCTGTAAAATTCTGCAAAAAATGTTGGATAACCATGGTGTTATATCATTGTCATCATATTGAACGTGTTGATATATTTTCAATAGCCAACATGTCTCTTTACATCAAACCTTACTTCATGTTATGCAGGTAGTTCACAATTCGACAATGGCACACCTGAAAGCGAGTCAAGTAGCTCATACCAGAGACCCTACATTGTGGTATGTGCAATTGGTTTTAAAAAATAGATTTACTAGTCTAGACCACAAACATGTCTTTTTTTTTTTGGAACATATTGTTGATAGTGCAACTTAAATCTGAATATGAGGCTTTTTGTTGAGTTCAATCTGGTTAAAGGGGTGTTACCGAACACCTTGTTGGTCCATTGCTTTTAAATGTTGAAATTGGTTTACATTTCAGGAAAAACATGCAAACAAGATTTCACAAGACAAAAACAGGGCATCAACAGAATCATCTCGAGACTCTTTCTCATCAATGTCTCGGTCATCTTCCTTCTCTTCCATAGATTGCAACATTAATCGAACAACTCATCCAGAACCCGATCATCTTGTGTTTCCCGAAACTCCCTCAAGGGATTCTGTGACACGCCAATCATGTAGCTCTCAACAAATGAGTCGTCAAAGTCTTGACCTTCGAGATGTGGTCAAAGACTCTATGTACAGACATAAACCTACAAATAAAGATGACACACCTGACCATACGATGAACTATAGAGAATCACTTGATGCTCTTGCTAAATATCAAGAGGCTAATTGGTATTATAATGAACCTAGAGAACTATCAAGATCAAAATCTTACCAAATTAGAGATGGCTCGTCGTTTTCTGTACCAAATGATTGTCCTCGTTTCTCTTATGATGGAAGGGAATCAAACCGATTATCCTTTCAATCACGAGATAATGCAAAAACAAATGTCTCAAAACAGATGGATGAGTTTCCAAGACTTTCGTTAGATGGTAGAGAGAGTTCAAACCGTAGTCTAAACACGGTTACAAAAGCCAATCTGCTTTCAAAAAACCCAAGAACTGATGAGGCCATCTCTGCTGACCGCGGGTCGGTTCAGTCACGGCCACCTAGTGTTGTGGCAAAATTGATGGGACTGGAAGCTTTACCCGATTCTGCTACAACTAATCAAAAAAAAGAATTGGGCATGGCCCCAATCAGAACTTCCCAGGTTGAGGACATGAATTCATTATCAAAATCTTTCAAAACAACTGAACTTTTTGGGCCTATCAAAATGCACAGTTCTTTAAGAAGCTCCCCAAGGGAACCAACATCACCTTTATGGAATCATTCTGAAATGAAGCCGATTTCTAGGTTTCCACTCGAACCAGCACCTTGGAAACAAAGTGGTGCTCGAAGTCCCCAAAGACAAAGTCCTCAAAGACCAGCTTCTCGGGGTATGAAATCACCAATCAAGATTCATAACCCGTATTCTTCTGTTTACAGTGAAGTTGATAAAAGATTACAGCATCTTGAATTCACACAATCTGGAAAAGATCTTAGAGCTCTTAAACAGATATTAGACGCAATGCATTCAATGGAAGCCAGAAAGGAAGGAATACAAGGTACAGAGAATAGATTTCCAGAGCGTGGTCAAAACTCGTCATCAGTGGCTAGAGGATCGAATCAAAGGGCCTATGAGTCTCCTATTGTCATCATGAAACCAGCAAAGCTTGTTGAAAGATCGGGTATGCGAACTGAAGGGATCCCGGTTGATGACAGAAAAAAATTTACAAATGGTATTCCTAAAAGTACACGTAGAGAGAACATGGTCAATGTCACCGAAGTGAAAAATGGTGGAAGACATACAAGGACTGCACCAGGTTCGACCAAGCAACCACAGTTGAGTAAAGAAAATGCCTCAACCTCAGGAAAGAGCACGGGATCTATCAGTCCGAGATTACAGCAAAAGAGGCTTGAGCTAGAGAGGCGATCTCGTCCCCCTACACCTCCTGCTGATTCCACAAAATCCAGAAAACCAACGGCTAAGCAGCTGCCAGAGTCGACATCCCCTGGCGGACGAAGAAGGTCAAAATATTCAAACGTTCAGCAAAATGATGATCAACACCGTGAGGCTGTTGGTGAACCGAAGAAGGCTAGTTACAGAGAAACTCAAGTGTCTCGTGAAGTGGTTACGGTGCCTGAGTTTTCTGAAGAAATTGATAACAGGCAGAGTCCAAGCTCAATGCAAGAGGTAGTTTCATGCGCCTTTATTCTAGAGGTGCTAATTTTGACCCGTTTACTTATAAGTGGGTTGGTTCGGTATGTATTTTATCTAAACGGGTCAAATAGTTAGAATCAGAAAAACTAGTTAAAAGGATACAATTTAAAAGTGTTTATTTATTTATTTTTATTTATAATTTATACAATCTTCTTAATAGTCCTGGTCAGAAAATTGTATTATTACTGAATCAAATAGCACATGTATTCATCTATAACACACAAATGATTTGAAAAAAAGAAGTTGAAATGATTTGAAACATAAAGTGTTTCGGGTTAACCAAACCTGCCCTTTTCCACATTTAGCTTTTATATACATTCATCAGTATTCATGTCTGATTACCTTTTTATTTAATATCTAGAAATCAACTTTGCTTCTGAGGGAGGATGAGTCACATGACCCGGAATATCCAAGTCCCATCTCTGTTCTTGATGATGGAATCTATATGGACGATTCACCTTCGCCTGTGAAACATATGCAGAAGACACTCAAAGGTAATGGTGTTGATTCAGTTGGAATTACGGTACCACACCCCAATATTATATCTTAAGCTATGCTGCGTAGAGTAAATAGACATATTTAACAGTATTAAAATCTTCAGTGTTGATTCATAGAATAATAAAATGCCATACTTTGTTTTGTTCTTGAATTGAGTCAAAATTAATTCACGACTATGTTATGTTTCAAGGAGAATGAGCAGCATAAATTTAAGAAGTAAATGCCCTATGTCATGAATCTATACATGAAGCTTAAAAACATGAAAATACCGACTCTTATGGATAGAGCTTGTGTCATGTATGCATGTTCTTGGTAATT
The DNA here is from genome assembly GCA_022545495.1 of Chrysanthemum lavandulifolium. Lineage (NCBI taxonomy): Eukaryota > Viridiplantae > Streptophyta > Magnoliopsida > Asterales > Asteraceae > Chrysanthemum > Chrysanthemum lavandulifolium. The sequence goes on along the minus strand of CM040242.1, from coordinate 81,004,620 downwards.
TGTAACTTAATTATATAATCTCATGTTATTCACAATATTCGGTAGACGTATGACACCAGCATGATAACTGAGCTATGAGGCAGGTAGTGCGGACATGGCGTGTAGCCTTATTAATGATGATTAGAATGAAATTTTATGATGATTAAAATGAAGTTTTGTGATGATAAATACTCACTTATCTTTAAGTGAAATAACTAAATTATAAAATCATCATCTGGCTTTTAGCTTTTTTTATTTTTTATTTTTTTATTTAAATCTAATTAAGAAAAGACAGTCTTTCACAATCTTTTGTCATCGTCATCTCTTACACTTTTAGCCCAACTAGTCCGATGAGCTATGCAAAGTCCCACACTGTCAACAACACCTTATGATCACAAGGTGCTACAAAATCTTTATCTAGCTTTTTTCTTTTCTTTTTTTTTTTTTTTTGTCACAATCTTTTTTCATTGTCATCTCTTTCACAAATGACTAGCCATAGAGTAACAAAAAGTGGTCAGTAGGATAAACGTGCAATCACCGAATTATGTCTTTGGGAAAGTAAATGATTTTATTAGTTTGGTATTAGTTTATCAATGCAAAATCAAAACAAAAGTGGATCCTGAATGAAAATAATTACTTGCAATTGGAGAGTGATTTGAATGAACCCCATAAACTAGTTGGTATATAGTGGTATACTGAGGTGGTAATATGGGTGGGTCTGGCGGGTTGGGTAACATTTCAAAACTGAGAATTTTTGGTTGGTTCATAATGGCCGGTCTGAGTTGACCCCAGAGACTTGTAGTCCAATATAATTGAACTCTTAATATATAGTTAGTGTGTTAAATATGATAACAGAAATATTTCGATAATATTGTTATTTTTGTTAGTGCGTAAAATGATTTAGGATGCTGTATGCATGGCAAAATACTAGGTGACCTTCAACGCATTTGATATATTTGACTTGTTTTCTTTTTAGCCAACTTTTTTAACGAGTACTAGTCTGACTGTTAAAGATAAAAATATAAAATATAAGCTGAATCTGCCCATTTATATCTGATGCTTATAATTTCAAGAACTAACACTAGCTTTGATTTCACAGAGGATTCTATTCAAGGGATTAAAGATCAATGGGAAACGCCAGATGATGTCATTCCTGACACACTCAGCTCCGGTGTTTCTTCAGAGATTAACCGCAAAAAGCTGCAAAACATTGAGCATTTGGTTCAAAAACTCACAAGGCTCAACTCCACACACGACGAAGCACACACAGATTACATTGCGTCTCTATGTGAAAACACAAAGCCTGACGATAGATATATTTCCGAAATCCTATTAGCGTCAGGGCTCCTCCTTAGAGACCTCGGGTCAAGCCTCACAACGTTCCAGTTTCACTCTTCTGGCCACCCAATTAACCCCGAGCTATTTTTGGTATTGGAACAAACAAAATTCAGCAATTTACCAAAACCAGAAGCTTCTACACCTCAGAAGTTACTCAATAAAGAAAAGTTCCACAGAAAGCTTATCTTCGATACTGTTAATGAGGTTCTTGCAAAGAAGTTAGCTTTATTGGTACCTTCACTCGAGACGTTTTCAAGCAAGTCTTTTAAGCTTGCGAACAAGACATTAAACGCGCAGAAGCTTTTAAGGGATTTATGTTCGGAGATAGAACAGCTACTACTAGTGAAGAAAAAGAAAGACAATGAAAGTTTAGATGAGGAAGATGATGGGTTAAAAACCATTTTGTGGGAGGAAGTATTGCGTGCAGAAAGTTGGACAGATTATGACCATGAACTGCCTGTAATTGCATTGGAGGTTGAAAGATTGATCTTTAAAGATCTGGTAAATGAAGTTGTTTTGGGCGAGGCTTCTGATGGTAAGCGAATACAGCCCGGAAGACGTCGCCGACAGTTGTTCTCAAAGTAGTGTTTTACATGTCTACCCTGTTGCTGAAGTTCCATTTTCTTTTCGGCTATTGTTGTTGATACTTTCCTGATCTTATTGTTCCACTTTGCCTTTTGGTTTATGTATGTAAAAGTGTAAGAATTTACGCTACTTAACGTTACTGAGGAGGGTATGACTCCCTTTTATCAATTGGAATTTGGAAGGCAAATAACATTTAATTACATGATTTAATAGTTTAATGCTGTTGAAGTTTGATGGTACTCGAGTCTGCAATCTTTTAGTCACAATAGTGTTTAATGGTGGTTGTTTTCGAACAGTCATTGCTGGAAGGCTTGTTGCTTAATTTAGTTCCAAAAGTCGCGATCATGACAATGGGTCGCTAATGTATATAATCTTCAATGTGTAACATATGGAAGCGAGATCTTACCCAAGAAAGTCAAACAGACTTTTGAGGGAATCCTAACAGCATTCTCATTGCTTTATTTAGTCCTAAACTGGATCATGAACCTCACTTAAGCTTTTATGCTAGTATTCAAGCCTGTTCTATACATTAACCGAAAAACCTATAAAGTTTTGGACCTGACTGAACCAAGAACCGTTAATTTTTATATTTTTTTCTCATAACATGAACGAAGAACCAATGTGCACATAACGGAATAACGGATAGCGTCCACTTTCGACCAAAATTGCACAGCTCAATAACCGTAGTCAACTGTTATAGTTCTTAAATGATTTGTTACTTCAATTGTTTTGTGCATTTCTTGGATCCCTTAAATATTTTAGATCACCAAAGTGAGCTAAATTAACCCATTAAAACATGGTAAATAAGATGGGGTAACAGAATCCCTCCATTGTTTCCTAACTGGTTAGTTATAAAAAAACGGATTTTGGTATAGTAGCACTTAGAACTTTTATACATAAGAAATATAAACACAGCCGATTAACAGAGTTTAAGACACTGACAATCAGATTGTAAAGTTTATTTGCTTTAACTTTATGGTTATTCTCTCATTACATTCACGTTAAGACCGAACTAGACATCCAAATGAGTCAAGCTAGACTTGACAGTGTTAGATTTCTTACAAATCTTATTGTGTAGCTTCAGCAAGCTAAGGTTCAATATATATTTAAGTTTGATTAGAGAGTTCAAATAGCTCAATACTCCGTAATATATAAATTCAAGACAATTTTAGCTTAGCCCAAAAGTATATATAAGCCAAGAACTTTGACTACAAGCTTACATATGCCACGTTTGTAGTGTTCAATAAGAATCTGTCTTGCTATATGTTTCCAACTCAAATCAGTACTCAAAATATCGACTAGTTTGAGCTCAAAACACTGCACTAAAATACATTGACTTGCACCATAAAGGTCGCCAAAGACAACATTGATACTTGTTGTTGTATCTCTGATCTATTTTTTTATTCAAGTTACTGATGCTTATGCTCTGATAACTTTTTTGCTCATAATTTGGGTATATAACAATTACTAAGTCATATCCATCAGTAGATACCGATGGAGCACTGACAAACAATTCCATTTTATAATTTTTGACATCCGTTAGTAAATATCACCCATCATGATATTGACCAAATAAATTTTCTTTCAGTAACAGCCACTGCCTACGGATTTGTTCGTTGGTGAAACCCAGTCTTCTAGTAGTATACATGCATTGCTTGCCAGCTTAGCGTAAATTCCGACCGAGTTGTGATATTTAGACCTAACAATGAGACCTACTAATAGACCTACACCATTCATTTTTTGACAAGTGTCATGCACCTTTTCTCTTTCATCATTTCCCACCAATGAATTTTTCAAATACACCAATCACATTTTTAGGTCTAGGTTTTAGGCATACAAATCAATTTTCATTCCGATATACCTCACCTTGAAGAGTAGTGATTATTAGATGATTGATTAGGCTAGGCCCAAGCCCGTATGTGGGCTTAGGGTCCATTAAGGTTTCATGTATTGTCTTTATAAATAGTGCATCAATAAAACAAATCTCCCACGGGGTTAACATCATTTAACACTGATTACCAATTTAGACCGGAAACCCAAGAAGAGAATAGTCTTAATTCACAGTCATACATTAAATTTGATTAGGATCCGAAACCAAATCCTAAGTCGGATTGATTCTCGTCTCAACATATAGGGGAAAAAGTATTGCATGTACATGTGCATTGATTCTCCTTTTAACATAAAGGGGAAGCTTAATACATGAACTATTTAAATGGTTTGAGCTTGGAAACAACCTGCTATCTATCCATAGGCGAGAACATACTGCTAATGGCTGCTTCGTCTATTAATCCTAGTATGGCCGGCTTGGACAAATACTCAAGGGCAGAACTTTTAAGGGGCAGCCCCCCCCCCCTTTTAAAAAAAAAAAGTTGCGGCAACTAGTGTAAATATTATAGGTTTTAGGGGTAATTTAGTTGATGATACAAACAAATCTCAAAGATTCGGCCCTCCCAAAATAAATTCGGCCATTCCAAAATAAATGTTCAAGTTACGCCACTACAATTACTTGAGGGCTCACTATATCCTCAGTATATTGCGGACATGACAAACAAGTTATTGAGGGCTCTTTAAACCAAATACTTGCATATGTGCATAGAGGAATTACCATTAGTCCACATGTACATCGGTTCTCACACATCCAAATCAACAACCAACTAACCAAACTCAAGATGCGATTAATCTCATTGGTTTGTCCGAAACTGAACTAAAAGTAAAACCTTAAATACGGACTTGACATTGTGTTCGTTTTAGGTTAAAATTTTCATATATAATCTTTTGATCCTATAAGAGTCAAAGAACTCAAAAATCAAATTAACGTTGAAAATCTTATGCAAGCTAGATCACACATATCGGCCATAGAGAATGGAAGGGGATGAGATGGGAAGGGTAAAGTAAGGAATGACATAATGAAGAAAATGGTTATTTATTTTTGTGTTCTTGAGTTTATTTTTTAAGTAACAAGGAAAGGATAGGAAGCTACCTAAATTACCAATATACCCTCAAAACTATGTAAATTAATTAATTAATTTTTGCACAAGATGAAAAACAAACATAATAAGTGGTTGGTTTATACCTGAAAAAATCAATCTTGCTTATGACTAAGTAACAATTAATCGAAAACGTAATGCATAGCGATAACAATTAATAAGTGAAAAAATGAAAGGTACCACAACATTGATTTACTTTGAGATAAATGAAGCGCAATGCATAAATGAAACTGGAAAAATGAAACGCAATGCATAGTGATAACTGATAACAATCATTGGTCATTTACTTTGAGATAAATTTCATCTAATAATCATTGGTTTTAGACAAAAAATAAACAAAATAAAAAAGTTTGTTTATGAGAAATGATATTGATTAAAATACATAGCTGTCCTGCCTGTCCAAAATCGATCTCAGAGTGAAAATAAGACGTAAACAAATGGAGCTGTAATTTACTGATTGTGATTCGAGAATGCTAAATGAGGATATAATAGTAATTTAATAAAAGCTCATGTTGTTAGTTACCCACTTCCCCTCCTAATCATCCCAATTTTGGGAGGAACACATATATACACATAAAAACCCATACATTCCCTTCCTCCCACCTTCCCGTACCTTACCTTTCCCTCTTAAAAAAAACTTAAGAACAACATTTTTTTTAATTTCCCTTCCCATTCCTTACCTTTCTATTAAAGAAAAAACTCGAGAACAGAGAGGATCAATGTAATTAATAATTTACTAGGCTAATTAACATCTTTGAGTGCAAAAAAACAATTGTTGAAATACAATAAGCGTGTCCGGTTATGACATGCATGTACACCACAAATATTACTCGTGTTGTAAAAGCTTGAAGTGCCACACCATTAAGCAGTTCGCCTGGGCATGTCACATGTTATCTTAGTTGGTTTTTTTTTTCCAAATTGACAGGAAACTTATATACAGTAAACCCTAATCGATCCCTTAACCTTCTGCAACCCAAATTGAACATCAAATAAATAACTTTTATACTGTACATATTATGTCTAAGATCACTTACAGTTTTACAACGTTATATACTATTGCATATTATCTTAAGAACAATGATTTATTTTAGTATCAGCCATAAAATTATGTAAAAAGGGCTCATTTTAAACTGTTATTTCATTATTAAAGCTGCGACAATCAACCAAAAAGACTTACTATATAAATTACACATCATTAAACATTAATTCAAGAAAAATCATAACTAAGTACCTTTATGTCTCTTCAATTTTTTTCATCCTCATACTTTCTCGAATCATTCACTTCCATTAATTTTTCTTACTCGAAAGATACTCTTAAACTTAGTTTTGTTGCTGTATAACTGAAATCACGTACAACCTCTTGTTTGGTGAACAATGATCATTCATTATGATTGCTTTGTGAACTAACATTAGTATTCATGTTCAAACCGAATGGTAATTTCATTTCAGTGTCCATAAGGTTTAGAGGTATTGGGACAAGTGAATTCGTGAGTCCATGTGGAGAATTGGAGCTCAACAATTGGAAGTGATTAGGCATGAAGTATGGAGAGAAAAATGAAGGTGTTGTAATGCCAGAAAAACATGAAACCTGAGGCTCGGATGGGGGAGCCATTGCAGGTGGAAGTAGTGATGCATACGTATCTAGCTGGTGATCAGGTCTTGATAAAGATAGGTTCGAAGATGGATGAAGTTCATGGTAATTGATAGTTTTTGGCTTGTTTTCTCCAATAGCTTCGTTCCCTCTTGTTCTTTGATGATCATAATTTGTGGTGTTGAAATATGGAGAAAAGGAAAGTTGAGTAGAATGGAAATCTTGTGGCACAAATGTTGATGGAAGATGGAATCGATTAAAATCTTCTAGCGCCATTTGGAGGGGTGGAAGCTTATCGATATCATCTTTAGTGGCATCAAGTAACCAATCTATGACCATGCTAGGTTGGGTTAGCCCAAGCTGATCTTGAAGATGATATAAGTCAATGGCCGTAGGAACAGAAAGCCTAATTCTTCGGTCTCGTAATCCTTTTACAGTCCACACTTTGCTATGTCTGTCTTTACCACCAAAATCTCGTGATGCCCTAACAATTCTTGGATTCTTGATGCCTGAATGTCGTCTTGAGATCTGATTAGGGTTTGATAGCTTTTGCGAGTTGATCATACCGCCTTCTTGATCATAAGTATTGTTGATCATCTTACTTGTTGCACCATTTGCCAGTTGATTCCCTAATCTAGAAACACTTTTTAAGAATTGATATTATGATACGTATAATAAGTTATCAAAATCGAAACCATAGTTTTGAAAACCTATCTTACAAGTCAAGAAAATGTTCCACAATCTTTAAACTAAATGAACAAGAAAAAAACACTTCACAAGAGATCAATCTATGATGATTTCATCAAAATCAAAATGCTCATTGTGGTAAGAAACTGAACTTACATTCGAGATGAACCTGCCAGGAATTAATTTATGATCTTGGATAGAGGATGAACAAGAACAAACTGTTGATCGGCGAGCTGCACAAGAATCTGATCTTTAATCTTATTGCAGGGAAAAAACGAAATAAAAACTTTGCCGATATTGGCTTTATCTTTTATAGTTGCACGTGAAGAAAATATAAAGAATGCGAAAGATTTGTGACCAGTGGCGTCAATGTCAGCCGACAAGCGATGTAGCTAGATAAGGGTACACCACAAACTGGAAAATCTTTGATTGATATAGTTAGTTATATAGGTCATTCTATTCATTATTCACATTATTAGTTGTCGATTACACAGATTTTGCGTATAATCACACCAATTAATGCTGACGAAGATAGCTTTTCGACCAGTTAGGGACCACTGTGAGTCTGTGCCTTTGTTTTCAAAAGCTAGGGTGAAAAAAATACTGTTTTTCTAGGTAATACATACTGTATATGTTTTTGTCAAATACATGCATATATGTACGTATAAAACATGTTCTAACGATTCATTGACATTCTGCTTGGACTATTTGCTGGCTTTTAAAGTACAGCTTTAAGAAGCCTAGATACATGAATGTCAGTCATGGTCCAAATTTTAAGTTAATTACAAACTCGATCTAAAACCATGCGATAAACCCTTAAATCATAGATAACAAACCTTAACTTAATGAAAAAGCTTATCAACCGTCGATCCAAAGACAAAAACTATCTGCCGCTTTATTAACATGACATTAAACTTGCCAACATTTCAAGTACACATGAAAATTGCAATATTTGACTCCTTATGACAAAAATGAATGCAAATTAAATTAGCAAGACACTAGCTACATAATAGTAAAACAACAAGACATTGCAACATTAATTCGCAGGAAATATATAATTAATCTTTTCATTAACTATTATTCGTGAAGCATCTAAAATACCCTCCTAAGCTTATGTAGAAAGCTGTACGTGGTATGCGTACTAAAGAAGAATGGTAGATATAGCCTGCAGGCACCAACTGTATGTGCAGATGAGGGACCAAAATTTCAGTAAGAGGTTATCCAAGATATCCACAGGTGTTATTGCTCACTGGACCATGCATGCCCCTCTTATATTTTATCCTCCTTTGGTATTAAAAAAATGAGAACCAAAATATAGTATTAAAGTAAAAAAGTAACGCCCAATGCCGTCTTCCACGGGTTATGGGTACCCAATACCGTTTCCGGTGTATGGGGGAGGTTAAGATGTAGACAGCCTTACCCCTACCTAAGGTAGAGAGGCTGCTTCCAATTCTACCAAAGGTAGAAAGGACCTCCGGCCTTTTGTAGGGAGTGAGGTTCGAACCCCTGACCTCTCGGTTAAGAGGCAAGGGGTTTACCACTGAACCAACCCTACTATGTTAACCAAAATATAGTATTATTTTTGGTAAAGAAGTAGTCTATTCAAGCTTAACAGTTATAAGATGAATTGAACTTTCCTGAACCAATAGACTTTTTAACAATTAGATAGATACTAGTGATGTTAATGTTAGCTAATAAAGTCCTATAGGCGCGGCCCATACTAGTTTAGGCATGTTAGTTTAGTCCAAATATGTAAGGGTTTCATCAAACATTAATCTCTTATAATGTTAATAGTTTAGTGAATCTGATAATACAATATTGAGTTTCCCTCTTATTTCTACAGTTAACATATATGTATTACATTTCACAATGTTTTGTGAAGTTCTTGGTTGAGCTAATATGGCTCTAGCGCAGCCTTTCCTTTTGGAAATAGGCCGGGCGTGTCGTATTCTAATATACTCCGTGTGATTTATGAGTGTTGGAAGTTTAAGATCAATCAACCTTACTTTATGTTGTTCAGACCTTAGTTAAATTATTGTAATTATTATTAAGTAGTATTTACTTTGTTTGCAGCCATGTATGTATCAAACATGGGGCTGCATGTTTCGTTTGGTCTTGGCCATAGGCCAACAAACCTTAGACAATGGTTAGATAAGTCAGAATGACAGTTAAGTTAGTTATATACAGTTACATGACAGTTATTGATAAAGGGACATGTCTGTTGGTTCTATTGAACCATCACAACCCTTTATATCATGTCTATTCATATAGTATAAATAGGATCTTGTAATGACAGTTATAAACACATCAATATTACAGTTAAAAAAAGTTAATTACTTTCCCTCCATTTATGTCTTTGTCTATCACTTGCATACCATTTCTGTACACACACACACCATTTTTAGACACTCAAACATTTGTCCTACACAATATGGTGAATACAAACTCATACCTTGAACATAGATGGGCAAGACTGCAGAACAAAGGTTTTGGCCATTCTAATAATTGGCATCAAAGCAAACTTGCGAGACCTATGAGGAGAAGACTGCAAGATCAGTTTATTTAGAGACAAATGAGAAGAGAAAGGGAGTCAAGACTTGAAAATTGCATAAGGCAAATCTCAAAAGATTGCAAAGAAATGCTCAGAAAAAAGATAGAAGAGATTACAACCATGCACTTCCACAGTCCCATAATGACTCTAACAAACACAGGAGATACAAGTGCTATGAATGCAAAATAAGGGGACATATTGCCAGCAACTGTCCAAACAAAGAGAAGACTTCTGAGACTGCAAACTCAGAAAAGATCTCTGAGACAGTGCACACTCAGATTCTGTACCCTAAAATTATACATCTACCAACTGATTTCATGGTTGATGGTACTGATGAAGGAACATGGGACAAAATCTGGTACATAAGCAAACATCTTGAAAGGCATTTATGCTCAACAAAAATCTGTTTGGAAAATTAAAGGAGAAATTCAGTGTGGAGAAGTTACAAGAAATGCACAAACTCTTGTTCATACATGGAGTAGGAGAAATCAATATCAGATTTGGGAAAGAGATCATTTGCATACCTGGTGTATTATATACACCAGATGTAACCCTGAACATTCCATCAGCAAACCAACTTGAAGCCCAAGGATTGGATATGATATTTAAAGGCAACAAGTGTAGACCTGTGCATATGTTCAAGGACCCAACAGACTGCAGTTTTGATGAAAACAAGATGAACATGAGTCAAAACAAGTACATGGAGGATTATTTCAAGTTACTTAAAGAAAGTACTCATTGTGAGGAAGGAAAGACAGAAAAGAAAGATGTATTGACACAGAAGTGTCACAGATGTGGAGAAATTGGACACCATGCCTATGCATGTCCAACCAAACCAACATCAGTCGGAAACACACCAAGGAATGGGGACTATGTCTATGTTAAAGGTTTTTTCTTTCCAACTAAAGTTAGTACATTTAATGAGTATGTTGCCTTTCTTGACCTTGTTAAAAATGATGAAATAATCTGTCAAGAATGGGACATATTTAGGGACAAGTTTAATGAGGCTTTCAAATGGTTTTATAATGAATATTTAAAAAGGGAGATGCATGGTCCCATACCCCCATTGATAAATGGCATTGAGATTCATCTAATGGATCTCTACAAATTGGTAGAAAGCTTAAGAGGATACCTAAGTATCTACTTTGCAAAGGAGTTTGGTTATGTTGCAGAAATATTTGGTCTATCACATGATTATGGTGATGATTTTAGAAAGTGTTAGAATAAATACTTGGATGTTTTTAAGTGCTATTATAGCACAACAAGGGTGCCACAAGAGGAACTAGGAAATGTTTCAAAGAAGACCACATCTGTGGTTGAAGGCAACAATATTACATGCCTTGAAAGTCATTGTGGTGATCAAATGGATCAAGTGACAGCACCAAATGGACAAGACAATCAAGAGAAAAGCAAGATTGTGCACTTTGGAATCAAATTGGAAGACTTAGAAGAAAAAGAAAAAGGCAACAACTACCAAATGCAGACACAAGATCATTCAGATAAGGGAAGCACAAATGGAAAGAAAGAAAGAAGAAAGGGACACATGCAGTAGCTCTAGTGATGATTTCATCATCATTAGCTGATCACATTATGAAAGCAAGAAGAAAGGAAGACAGTTCAGAGGTCATTGATATTATGGGGGAGATTGTTGGAAGTTTAAGATCAATCAACCTTAGTTTATGTTGTTCAAACCTTAGTTATATTATTGTAATTATTATTACGTAGTATTTACTTTGTTTGCATCCATGTATGTATCAAACATGGGTTGTATGTTTCGTTTGGTCTTGGCCATAGGCCAACAGACCTTAGACAATGGTTAGATAAGTCAGAATGACAGTTAAGTTAGTTAGATAAAGTTACATGACAGTTATTGATAAAGGGACATGTCTGCTGGTTCTATTGAACCATCACAACCCTTTATATCATGTATGTTCATATAGTATAAATAGAATCCTGTAATGACAGTTATAAACACATCAATATTACAGTTAAAAGTTAGTTACTTTCCCTTTCTGTCTTTGTCTATCACTTGCATATCATTTCTGTACACACACACTTTTCTCGGACACTCAAACATTTGTCCTACACAATATGGTGAATACAAACTCATACCTTGAACATGGATGGACAATACTGCAAAATAAAGGTTTTGGCCATTCTAATAATGAGTTGATCTGTTTTAGCCCCTAGAAGTTATATTCTGTTCATGTGTCATTTGTGAATATTTAATTAGCATGGTATACAAAAAACTCGGAAAGAGCTGAGGATGAATCGATAGGCCATTCCTCCATCAAGTTACAAAATAAAGCAAAAACCCGTAATAATTTATTTCTATGCGCAGTTAGTTACAAAGCAAGGAAATCATACATTACTTTGGAACTCATACCGGTTCAGCAAAACTATTACTAGCTATCAGTGTGTTTAGCACACCTTACTGATTTTTCGATAATACACAAGTTTCAAACTAATCACTATTAATATCTGATTGATTCGAACATGTACAAGACTTTTAGATTGCATAGCTGCGGATATTGCAACCCTTTAATGCTGACCCCAAGACTGTTCATGGGCTTCTTCTGCCTACCTTCTAAAATCTTTAATTAGCCATTAAAAATCCTAGCTAACAAATTAATACCGATCAAGGAAGAAAAAGAAACGTTATAAAGTTAATTTTTAGAGTTACCAAACAGTTTTATAATGGGCAAATGGTCTAAAAAACCTATCAACTTTCCACTTTTTACTTTTGTGACAATAAACTTTTTTTTTTCCTATTAAAACAAAAAAGTTTCTTAATGACTTTTATTGTAACAAAAACTTCTTAATGACTTTTATTGTAACCAAAAGCGACACGTGGCAACATTAATTAAGGGTTAATAGTCAAAAATATCTGAACTTACAGCTTTTTACTATTGATGATAAACTTTAATTTTAAATCTCACCATCAACACCTTATCGCCAACACCATCAACCTTTGGACCTTTCGCCGGAACCTCTCAACCGTCGGACCCTCCCACGCCGACCTCACTTCCATAGATCCTCACTACCGAAACCAAACTATCACAGAATCCATTGTTGTCGTCATTCTTGATGCTTAGCCCGCCGCTTTTCTTGACCAATTTATTGCTTGCTTGCCGCTATTGATGCCGTTTTGAGTTATATAATATGAGGTTTTGGGTCTTTTCCATATAAATATGAGTTTCTTTTTTAAATCTTTAATCAGAAGATTCTTTTTTTTTTTTTTTTTTTTTTTTATTTAATATATGAAAAATCCGATTTTTAGTATTATTTATTAGATCTGATATTTGATTTTTAATATATGAAAAATCCGATTTTTAGTATTATTTATTAGATCTGATATTTGATTTTTAATATATGAAAAATCCGATTTTTTAGTGTTCTTTTTTTTAATATATCAAATATCAGATCTAATAAATAACACTAAAATTCAGATTTTTCATAAAAAAAAGAATCTTCTGATTAAAGATTTAAAAAAGAAACTCATATTTATATGAAAAAGACCCAAAACCTCATATTATATAACTCAAACGATCGATAAGAATAGCGGCAAGAATCGGCTGGAAAAAAAAGCGGCGGCGGCATCAAGAATGACGATGATTCGTGATAGTTTGGTTTCGTAGTGAGGATCTATGGAAGTGAGGTCGGCGGTGGAGGGTCCGACGGTTGAGAGGTTCCGGCGGTGGTCCGGCGTTGATGGTGTTGACGATGGGTGTGTGATGTGAGATTGAAAAATAAAAGTTATTGTCACAATAGAAAAGGTTGTAAGTTTGATATTTTTGGACTATTAACCCTTAATTAATGTTGCCACGTCGCTTTTGGTTACAATAAAAGTCATTAAGAAGTTTTTGTTACAATAAAGTCATTAAGAAACTTTTTTGTTTTAATAGGAAAAAAAAAAGTTTATTGTCACAAAAGTAAAAAGTGGAAAGTGGGTACCGGTACCTTACCGGACGAGATACAGGAACCGGATACAGTACCGGTACTCGATACCGGAAAATCGGTACCTATACG